>MQRK01254918.1:22892-32929 GCA_001938485.1 Girardia tigrina
ATATATATATATATATATATATATATATATATATATATATATATATATATACAGGGTGGCCCAATGGGTACGCAGCCTCTAATTTTTGCATATTCTAAATCTACTCGTCAAGACGAGTACTTTGATATATAACATGTGAGGTGTAAAAATTCCAGAACTTGACCTTTTTGCGCAATAAAGGTCAAATTTTGAAACTCAGAATTTTGTTATAAAAATAGATTTATTTTGCGGATTTTTTAGTGCTGATTAGGAATATATGGTTATTTTTCTCATAACACTGATGGTTCGAAAGTTTTACGATTTATAAAACTTAACATTTATTGGTCAGTTTCATAAAAAACAAATTAAATATTTTAAATTTATGAAAAAACCCTATCGTTGTATTTTGTCAATTGATTAAAAAGCATTTGGTATCAATTTTGGGATTAACTTATTAACCAATTTTGCTTATTAACGTAACCATGCAGATGGAACTGAGCTTAATCAGAAAACCATATTTTGTTAAAATCAATTTCACCACTCTCTTTCATGTTAATTAGTTTATTTGAGAATTCAAATCGTTGGACACCAGCTCTTTCACTAATCGGTTGATTAATTTGAATCTTGTAAGGGAATAAAGCTAGATCTAATTTCATTATTCTTTGTCTAGATGATCTTTATATTCCGAGTACTCTTGAAGCCTGTCTTTGGCTTGATTCGGGATTCTCTTGAAATTAATTTTGTACGGACTCGATGTTCGCTTCCGTTCTTACAGTCTTGGATTTCGTTTTCATTTCTTCTTTATTATCTAGATCCGTTCCAAATTCCGTGAACTTCTCGTTTATTGTACGCTTTATTGTAGTTGGATCAATTTTATAATGGCTTCCAAATTCAATTCTAAATTCTTTGGCCACTTCGGTTGCCGATTTCAGTTCGTGGAACTTAAGAACCATGAAAATTCATTGTTTAACGCTATATTTACTCATTTTTGGAAGCTTAAATATAAAAAATTTATTTAATAAAATACAACAATTAAGGTTAATTAAACTAGTTCTTACCAGAAGTGATAAATTTAACTAAATTAGCTATCAAAATACAGATCTATAATTAATCTCTCTCAAGTTAATGCCAAAATTGATACCAAATACTTTTTAATCAATTGACAAAATACAACGATAGGGTTTTTTCATAAATTTAAAATATTTAATTTGTTTTTTATGAAACTGACCAATAAATGTTAAGTTTTATAAATCGTATAACCTTCGAACCATAAGTGTTATGAGAAAAATAACCATATATTCCTAATCAGCATTAAAAAAATCCACAAAATGAATCAATTTTTATAACAAAATTCTGAGTTTCGAAATTTGACCTTTATTGCGCAAAAATGTCAAGTTCTGGAATTTTTACACCTTACATGTTATATATCGAAATACTCGTCTTGACGAGTAGATTTAGAATATGCAAAAATTGGAGGCTGCGTACCCATTGGGCCACCCTGTATATATATATATATATATATATATATATATATATATATATATTAGTTAACGATTGCAAAATTGATTGCAACATCTACGAACTTGATTATAACACAGGGGCGTACCGAGGGGAGGGCGGGGGCATCTGCCTAAATCAGCATCAAAGGGTATATTGAATCGTGTGGCTGCATTTACATATTTCATGTAAATTATTTATTAAAGTATACTACTTCAATATATACTTTAAACAGTGAAAAATAAAGGGTTACTTTGGTTTATAGAATATGGTGTGACTCCTAATCGAAATCTAGTCAACGAACTATAATAAATTGTAAATTGGGAAATCTGACTAAAATACCACTCAAGCAAAATTCTGTGTATAATACAAACAAGATATTATATATATTTATAAAGCTGTATTAATAAAATTAAACGTTACAATTATATTCAATATAGTATATAATTCCCCATAGGATCGGTACGGGTAAAATAGAAATAAATGGATCATAAAGGATTGATAATTTGATAGCCGCTACGAGATGTGAATTGTTGGTTTATTCACCATATAAGAAGTCGGTGTATTGTAGTAACTCAGATCTTCATTTAAGTTGTCTTCTGGCTTTAGTAATTGGCTACACACAAAGAGATTGAAGGATCATGAAACCAGCCCAAGTAATCGAATGACAACCAGAAATGACTTGAATTACTAAAACGAATTCCGGCCTGCATTAAGTTTTTAGCTAGCCAAAATTTGGCTTTACGTGGTCACTGTGAAAGTTTCGCTGATTTTCTAGCCATAATGAAACGGATTGCTCAGTTTGATCCACTATTATCAAATAATTTACAAAATGCCATGGATGTTCCTGGTTCCGTTTCATATCTGTCACCAAAAATTCAGTCTTCTTGAATCTACAGTCAGAAAGAAGATACTCTGTGATATTCGTCGAAACAAATATTATGGGCTAATGCTGGATTCAACACCTAACCTAGCACATTGTGAAAATTTATCAAAAGTTATTCGGTTACTTGACGCTATTTTTTTTACTAAGAAAGTTACCATCAAAGAAGCTTTCCTGGCTGAGTTTTATGAAACTAATATCGAAGAAATTAAACTTTTTGGAGAAATCAGTGACTGTAATATGTTGCTAAAATCCTGGTCAGATGCTGCCTCAAGCAGTCCACTGGAATTACTTTCATTCTTTATTTCCTATGACAATTACATATTTCCAAATCTGTGGATTGCTTTGCAAATTATGCTGACAATCTGTGTCAATTATAAGCTGCAAGCTTTCATTTAGCAAACTAGAATGAATTTTAACTTATTTGAGAGCTACAATGGGACTGAGAGTTTGTTTGATTTGGCACTGCTAAGTATAGAGAAGGAGCTAGTAGAAAAAAGTAACTTTGATGATGTCATTGAAAACTTTGCAAGTGCAAATCACGAAAAGTTGTTTTTTAATAAAATATAACATTCTGTTTGGGATTCAAATATTTAAATTATTATATTTTAAAATTTATTATTATCATTGTGAGGAATATTTTAAATTTGGTATGTTGAAATAGGTTTGTTGAATTTTGTAACAAATATTATGGGCTAATGCTGGATTCAACACCTAACCTAGCACATTGTGAAAATTTTTGTATAGTTTAGTATTCGGAAATGTGTTTCTCCCACCCAGGTGGAAAATTGATATTTTAGATGTTTACGATAAATAATTATTCGAATATAATTTGCATTTTAAAGTACAACATAAGATATTTAAAAACTTTAAAAATATTAAATCATTTCAAATTTTCAAATTAAAATTTAAATAAAGTAAATAGTTTTAACTACGTTTTGAATTAAATAAATGTTCTTTCTTTCCATAAAATAATTTTTAAATAAAATTAATATGTAAATAAAAATTAATACTAAAACTACAAAATTGAACTTTAAAAAAATCTGAAAATAATGAAAAAATTGTTCGAATAGTTGTTTATTAAAAAACATTAACTAAAAGTTATTAATTTATAACGATGTCGAATTACGAAAGTTTTGCTGAGAGTTGTATTGAAAATAAAAATTCGAAAACCCATGTTGGTGTTCTTAATATAGTGACACACGACCACCTGATTCCGAACATCAGAGATCAGGAGATTTTTGATGGATCAGAAACAAAAGTTGAGGCATTCATAACGAGCTTTTAACAGGTATGTGAAGATAATGGGATTTTCAGAGGAGAGGAAAATCTTATTAGCAACACCATATATGACTCCAGATGTCATAATAAAACATGAAGCAGCGGCAGGTGAAACATGTGAAGAGAAACTAAGATCCCCATTTTCAAAGGAAAAATCTATCCTGGATCTAATGAAGGAACTGGTAGAAATGAGAATTGGATCTAGCGACCCAACAATAATATTTAGAAAGGCTGACGAAATCATTGAAAAGTTAATTGAGAAAAAGTTGGGTAAAAAGGAACTATCAAATTTGGATTACACTAATCTGATAGATGACGAGAACGTACAGAAAGAAATAGCTGCTAGAAGTGTCAATAAATCTGAAGAGATTGAAGACATTCAAATGAGAATGTTCGAATATGATAAAAAGAAAAGAAATGCTCCTGTAGCGGCATATAACACAAAAAGAGAAAATGAATGGAGAACAGTGGAAAATAAATTTTAAAGTTCGAAAAATTACATGTTGGACATGCCACGAAGAACATGCCACGACATGTTAGAAGAGAGTGCCCAAACGTTAAGTGTAGTCATTGTAATGGAAAAGGACATTTAAGAACACAGTGTTATGAAAACCCTAATAGGTTTAGGGAGCGTGATCAATGGAAAAGGGATAATGGAAATAATCGATGGAATAACAGGCAAAATTACTCGAATCAATGATATAGAGAACGGCCAACATACACGAATAGGAAATATCCAGTAGCAGAAGTGGACGAACTAGATGATGAATTGTACATAAGAGAAGACTCTAGAAAAGGGAACTATTCTGAAGGAACGTATAGAAGAGAAGATGGCAAAAGACTGGAATATCCCGTAGATAAAAGAAAATTCAGAAATGATCAGGGAAACGAGGACGCACGATCACAGGGAGAAGTGATCAGTGTGCTACAATAGGAACTCAATGTAGGTGTATGATTGATTATATGTATGAATGTGTTTGTCATTGTATGTTTGATGATGTGTTTGAAAATATTCCTCTGGAGATGTGCAGATTAGATAATGAACCTGAAGAACAGGATGAAATATGTGCTAATATGGATATAGAAAATGAGAAAAAAATAAAAAGAATGCTGAAGATGTATTGATATTACCGAAGTTTAACATAAATTATAAAGAATTGAAAGGTAAACCAAGTATAGAGTTCCAACTAAAGAATAAAAATGTCAAATGCCTGTTAGATAAAGGAGCTCGAGTCAACGTTATTGAAACAGAGATAATTAAAGATATGAAAGATGTCAAGATCAAAGAAACTAAAAGACGAATACATTGTGCGAATGATTCAGAACTTATAAACTATGGGATTGTTCAACTTAAAGTGATAATTTAAAAAATGCAGAAAACAGTGGATTTCTTTGTGGTCAAAGATTTAGATCCAGAAATGATTGCACGAATAGATTTCTTGGACAAATTCAGAATTAAGTTAAAGAGAGAACCATCAAATACTAATAAGTTACTGGTAATACGAGACAATCCATCAGACGAGGATAGACTGAGGAGAATAAAAGAGCTGTTTGAAAACAAAATTGACAACCAACTAATGGAACTTTTAACACAATTTAAATCAATATTTATGGCCGACAAATGGGATATTGGAAGGACGTCACTGACCAAACACAAGATCGAAACGCAAGGAAAACCAGTTTTAATGAAACCTTATCGACAGCCAAAACATTTCGAGGAAATACTGGACGATATTATTCGAAATTATGAAGAAAACGATATTATAGAGAAATGCAGTTTACCGTGGAATTTCCCTCTAGTTTGTGTTTGGAAAAAGGAGAAACAGAACATTCGAGTGTGTGTAGATTTTCGGCAATTGAATAAAATCACCGTTAGACCTGCATTCACAATGCCGAATGTTGAGGAAATGCTGAATACACTAAATGGAGCAAAGTACTATAGCACAATCGATTTAGGAAACGTTTACCATCAAGTGAAACTTGAAGATGAATCAAAAGTCAAAACAGCATTTTCAACAAAGGATGGCCAATCTTGTTTCAAGAGAATTCCATTTGGAATTGCAGCGGCACCAGAAACGTTTCAAGAACTGATGGTAAGAGTTTTGGGTGAATTAAATTGGAAAGAGGCAGTTGTGTATTTAGATGATATTTTAATTTTTGCAAAAGACAAGGAAGAACACCTCAAACGAATTGAACATGTATTTAGTAAAATAAACCAATCGGGTCTGAGAATTAATCCAGATAAATGTCACATTTTGGTTGAAAAGACAAAGTTTTTGGGATATGTGATCAGCAGAGATGGCGTAGAAACAGATCAGACAAAGATTGATGCGATTAGCAAGTTTCAGAATCATTCATGTGTAAAACATTTGAGAAGCTTTTTAGGTTTAACGAACTATTACAGGAAATTCTTAAAAGATTATGCAAAGTATTCAAAAGTATTGGAAGGACTATGCGGAAAGAATAAAGAAAAAAAGCTAATATGGACGGAAGAATGCAACAAAACGTTTCAAAAATTAAAGAAAAAGATGATCAATACACCAATACTAGCATACCCAGATTTCGGAAAAGAATTCATATTGGACACTGACGCTAGTTTTGACACCATTGGCGCGGTGATATCTCAGAAAGATATATATGGAAGAGAAAGAGTGATTGCATGTGGATCCCACAAAATGAACAAACATGAATTGGGATACTGTATTACGAGAAAAGAACTGCTGGCAATCTACTATTTTACACAACACTTCAAGCACTATCTGTACGACAAGAAATTTCAATTAAGAATGGATCATAAAGCCATTACCTTTATGGTGACGACAAAGAATTCAATCACTCCGCAATTTCAAACTTGGATAAGCTTTCTAAGTGGGTTGGATATGACAATGGAATACCGGAAAGGTGAAAAAACTCTAACGCCGATGCAATGTCGAGAAATTACTGTGAAATGTGTATACAATGTCAAACTATGCATGAGGAAGCTAAGAAGGGTAAAGTTAAAACAAGAATCCTAGCGTTAGACGATGAATCCAAAGGATTCAAATGGCAGAAAGATAATGACGAGATAAAACAAATTAGATCAGATATCAAAACTGGGAAAACAAAGAAATGGTTACTGAAAGATGATATCGTAACGACAATGGATAACAAATACTGGATTCCGAAAGTTAAAATGACTGAATTCGTGGAAGAGATACACAAGATGCTGTGTCACGCTGGTAGCAAGAAAGTTTATAATTATTTGAAAGATGATTTCGATATGGAAGATATGAGAAAAACGGAAAGGAAATTGTGCAAAGTTGTATGAATTGTCAGAAAAGAAAGACCTTAACAACAAAAACAAAAGAGAAACATATTAAACAATCTGCTGATGAACCATTCGAAAAAAATATATATGGATTTCTGCGGACCTTTAAAAAAAATATTAATGGATGTCAATACATACTAGCGATAATCGATCAATTTAGCAGATACATCAGTTTGAACGCAGTAGCTCATCGAGACCAGAAAACCGTGCGAAAGGTATTACTATAACAAATGGATTTGGAAATACGGACCACCAAAAGAAATCCATGTCGATAGAGGAAAAACATTCGAATGAGTCCTTTTAAAGAAACAGCAAATAGATTTAAAGCTGAGATAGTATATTCCAGTCCTTACCACCACAATACCAATGGGATTGTTGAGGGACAATTCAGAACAATTAGGGATGCCATGAATATACGGATGAAAGACGAGGTCCACAAAGATTGGACGGAAACCCTGCCAGAAATAGAGTTTATGCTAAATAGCACCACAGGGATATCTCCAGCAGAAATAATTTTTGGTAGAAAACTAAGACATTGGTGGAAAAACACCGGTGGAAAAAGACATGTGGAGAAGGAAATGAATAAAAGCACGACACAAACGGAACGAGTATTCCGAATTGGAGATAAAGTGCTTATAAAGAAAGAAAACGTAACGAAGGATGAGGATCGATATATTGGCCCAGCCACAATAAAGAACCGACGACATGAAAGAAGTTACGAGATATAATTAGATGATGGTAGAATATTGATCAGAAATGTGGAATGGCTAAAGCCGTTTAAATCGAGGGGTATATAAGGAATATTTTAAATTTGGTATGTTGAAATTGGTTTGTTGAATTTTGTATGTTGAGTTTAGTATTTGGAAATGTGTTTCTCTCACCCAGATGGAAAATTGATATTTTAGATGTTAACGATAAATAATTATTCGAGTATAATTTGAATTTTAAAGTACATCATAAGATATTTAAAAACTTTAAAAATATTAAATCGTTTCAAATTTTCATATTAAAATTTAAATAAAGTAAATAGTTTTAACTAAGTTTTGAATTAAATAAATGTTCTTTCTTTCCATAAATTAATTTTTTAAAAAGAATTAATATGTAAATAAAATTATTACTAAAATTACAAAATTTGAACTTTACAAATCAAATCTGAAAATAATGAAAAATTTGTTCGAATAGTTGTTTATTAAAAAAACATTAACTAAAAGTTATCAATTTAGAACGATATCGAATTACGAATGTTTTGCTGAGACTTGTCCAAAAGGCAATTCTAATTGTATTGAAAATAAAAGTTCTAAAACCCATGTTGGTGTTCTTAATAATCATCATCTATATTTATCGTTCTTATATAAAAGAACTCCTTGTTAAATCGATATCTGAAATCGGTCTTTTGGAATCATAATCCTGTCGAATAATTATTGAAAAAAGAAACCCGAAAATTTTCGAAAATTTACAATCGTTTTCATTGAAATTATATTATGACACTTATATACGAGGGGTGTCCCAAAAGTTCACGGACTGAGAGAATATGGCGTGTTCACATGTGTGGGTGACTGTAACGCCCATTGTGTGTACGATAACATGATGGGGGAACCTACTAATTGTAATTGAGGTGAACTCTCATTAGATGCCCGTCGGCATGTGTGTGACATACTAATGTATTAATTTGTCATTTTTCTCTCTTGTAGTTAGTATGGAAGAGGTAGTGAAATCTCAACGTGCAATCATCTATTTCCTCTGGATGCAAAAAATTGTTTTATGTTAATTTAGGGTAAAAAATTGTGAATGTAAAAAATTAATTATTTTTGAAAAAAAGAGTTTTTTTATAACCGAGTTGTCTTGGCCTGGAAACAGCCCAGACAAGAATCCGATGGAAACAACCAGGAACCTGTTAAAACCTGAGTTTCGAAACTGAAATTTTCCCAAGGAGGTATTGTGGGAAACATGTCAAAAAATATGGTTTTCCTAATCTGTCATACGTAACTTGTTCTTGTGTACCTAAAAGCATGTGTCATTAAATGAAAGAACTTTTGTGTGGTAATGGAGGTACAACTTCCTATTGAAATAAATTATTCTCTATATTTCATGTCTTTTTTCTCATTTTGCAATTAAAATCGCTACCATTGTACTTCACTCAACATACAATAAACACCATTAAAACTATTCCTCACAATACCATTATTTATATTTTGGAACTTTTCTGCTTTTCTTGTGTTTTTTTCATTATTTTTTAATTTCTAATTAAAATCTTTCTGAGAAAAGTGAAACAGAATAGGTTAAAAGTATAAAAAATACTAATTATTATTTTAAAATTTCTCTTTATTTTTAATAATTTTATAAAAAAATCAGACAGAGAAAACTGACGGAGTAGAATATTTCCTGAATGACAGTTTGTCTTTTGCTGAGATTTCTTCAATATTGAAACTCTTCATTTAACTAATTAAATAAATGATATTTTTAATTAAAATTACCAAAATGCAAAAAAAATATTATAAAAATATTTAATCTCGTTAATATATTCTCGTTAATACAAAATTCTAATGAACTAAAAACAATGAACAGTAAGAAAAATAAAGATAGATTAGTTTCATAACACACTTCTTTTAGTCCAAAAAAAATATAAAAGTGTTTTTAAAGATATTAAACTTTACTTAATTAATAATATTAGGAGATATACATATTAACAACAAGAGTATCTAACATTTTAGATCTTCTGACTCAAAATATTTTAGAAGTTTCCTATAGAATTTAATATTTTTCATCAACTAAGTGTATACTTGGAAATCGATGAAAACATTAAAATCTCTCTCGTGTTAAAATACAAATAGATTGTGTTTCGGAATACATTTCTATTTAATATTATCATTGTCTATATTGAAAACATGTCTCTCTTTAGCCAAAGACATTTCAAATTGACAAAATTATAATCGTAATCGTTAAATTTTTTATTGCTTGCATATATATATATATATAACTAACGGATAACATCAAATAGTAGGTGGACATGAAATAGTAGGTGTAATGAAGTTTTCAAAAAATTTTCCACCTACTATTAAAATAGTAGGTGGAATCAAATAGTAGGTGTAT
>MQRK01254919.1:0-19924 GCA_001938485.1 Girardia tigrina
TTCGCGTTGTTTGTTCGGATACCGTCTGGATTCACAGTATGATCCAGAAATACTAATTCCCTCTGGTGGAACTGACATTTTTCGGGATTAATTTTCAGTCCCCACAAGCTCAATCGTTGAAATACTTCCCTCAGAATACAATCGTGCTCTTCTAATGTTTGTGCGTACACCAATATGTCGTCTAAATACACGAGAACGCCCTTGAAAATCATACCTTCCAATAAATTATGCATCAACCGCTGAAAAGTCGCCGGTGCTGTGGATAGCCCAAAAGGCATGCGATTAAAACAAAATTGCCCCTGTTTAGTGCTGAATGTTGTACATAACCTAGATTCCTCGGTTAGCTCAACTTGATAATACGCTTGACCCAAATCTATCGAAGAAAACCAGCAAGCCTCAGCCAAGCAATCTAATAAATGATGTGTATCTGGCATCGGAAAAGATACACTATCTGTAACGCCATACAATTGGCGATAATCAACGCACATTCTTATCGTACCGTCTTTCTTCCCCACAATAACGAGTGGGGAGTTCCATGGACTTTTACAAGGCCGTATAATCTTTGACTGCAATAAATTCTGAATCATTTCATCGATCTTACTTTCTAGATGCATCGGTTGTCGGCGGGGATGTTGACTAATTGGCCCTCCTCTTGTCACGATGTAATGTTGAACTTTCCGAGTATGTCCCAAATCGAACTTTGATGCCATAAATATATTCCCAAATTCCTTGACAAGAAATTCAAGTGTCTTTTGTTTGTGATTCTTGTACTGGTCCAATGCTATTTTCGTCCGCTTGTCATCTGTGTAGGTGTTTTTCACCAAGGCCGCATCAATATTGTTTACTGCCATAAGTTGAACTTCAAATAATGGCATTGTGTCAACACCCCCAATAAACTGAAGGTGTATTTTTCTCACAAAAATCACTTTGATATCTCTTACTTTACTATTCCATTGTACCTTCAATACAGCGGTACCCGTGGGTGACTCGGTTCCCGTCGAGAATACCCCGCTTAATCTAACTTCAAAATCTGACAATGTGAGTTCTCCAATCTTCCGCCAATAATCTTCGCTCATAACGGTGACCGAAGCTCCGGAATCCCATAACATATCCAGTTAAATTCCACATATCTCCATCATACTCCACAGTCTACCATCATTTGTCCTTTGCATCACTTCAAGTTCTTTCACATTTCGATTCACATTCCCAGTTTCTATTACAATCCCATTGACGAAATGTAAGCAATGGGATTGTTCAGGTTTTTTCCCATCTCAACTTCGTGTGAAATTATTTCATCATCTGACTGGTCCACTTCGTTCTGTTCGTCGTAAACACATAATATCGATTTGGATTTCTCAAAATTCGCGTTTCGTAACAGATTACATTCCTTGAAAGAGTGACCCGGTTTTCCACATATTAAACATTTGTCCTTAAGGGGACATTGAAATCTTCTGTGATCGTTTTCACCACAACAAAAACACTGTCCCGGTTGCAACCGTTCATCGTGCGGTGGGGGCATGCTACGGCATTTATTATAAAGCCTTCGATCGATTTGCTTCAGCGATACCGAAGGCTGTTGTTTCAGAGATGTCTGACGATATTCCGAATCAATTGGTTTTGTTTGATTAGACTTTTTGAAATAATCGGTATTTTCAAATCCATTACTTTCATCACATCGACTTGGAGGATTCCAATGATTGTGTTGGGATTGTATCTTCGGAAACGATTTCACAGCTTGTGCATAATTTTGGGGTTTGTTCTGATTGATGTATCTTCTATTTTGAATTCCATTGACTTCGATTTTCGCCATGTCAACGGAGGTTTCCCGATTTTCATAAACCTTTGCAAGCATTCTCATGTCTTCCCTTTTGATGTCCGGCTTTAATGCCAACGAGTCTCTGAGTCCCATACTTCTTACCCGTTTCGTTAAAAATTCGTTCAATATTTCATCACGACTCAGCTCCGAGTCAAAAACATTGTTAAGCAATTTCCTTACTCGAATTTCAAAAGTCACGAATTTTTCTTTCTCATCTTGTTTAATAATTTGCCAGCTCCACAAAACTATCCAGAATGGACTTCTTCACCGTGAATGTTTCATGGAACCAATCTGTGGCTTCGTCCTTAATTACGGCATCTGTTTTATGGTCTTTCCATAATTCACCGGCTTCTTCTGAGAGTAATAAATCAAAAGCATTTACCAACGGCAAATCATTCAAGGACAGCCATTCTTCAATATCCTTCAGCCATCTTTCAGTTTCTTGTGAGTCTCTTCCATCGAACTTTCTCACATTAAAACTCAGCAATTCCTGAGCTTTCTGTGGAAGCGCCGCTAACAATAAATTGCACTGCTGGCTACGCGTTATAGCGTTAATATTTTCGGCGTGGTCGCCAGTTACGATAGGTTTATGATTCATCAAAAACACGTTCAGTGTCAGTTATAATAATTATATATTATTAAAACAAATTAAATTTAATATCATAACTATATGTTTTATATTTTTCTTATTTACATGATCCCAACAATATTGGTCTTGTGTTCCGCGTACTTCTTGTCGGGTACATTCTATCAATAACTTGGGCCTTCTCCTTTCCCTTTATTCTCCAGGTTCATATACTGGTCTGAGTCTTTGTTTTCTGACTCTGATAATCGGTTTCTTTCACTTCCTTGATCTGGTTGTAATTCCGTTTTATTTCTTTATTCATCCCTTCGTGATATAAAGAGAATTTCCAGTCATAAATAATTCTTCGGATAACGAATGACCCCATTAATTTATTTTTAAATCATTGTATTACTGGATTTTTAACCATCACTTTCTGTCCTATTTTTAGTTTTGCATACAACTGGTGCAGTCATACCTTGATTTTTCTCTATCTTTGATTCCGGGAACTACTTTTATCCTACTTCTCATTCTATTCACATAATTTATCTGCTGTGATATTCAACATGTTTTGATTCTGTAACATTTTTAATTTTATTTTTCTAAAAATCAATCAAAATGATATCATTGAGGTATCATTCCATCAAAATAATGCTTCTGAATCATAATTGCCCTTCTCAATAAGTCCTTAGAAATACCACTTTTACACAATTTGCAACTGATATTTTTGCTTGTAACGTATTTAGTCTTATAAAAATTGTCGTTTTTCATTAATAAATCGAATATGCCACGGTACACATTTGAATTTTCATTTCTATAAAAAGATTCGATTTCATATACTGAAGCTTTAATATTCTTGTTGATTTGCAGAATTTAAAAATTAATAGATTTCCAACTTAACATTCTTAACATAACAGCTCCGTACTTTAAAAGTACTATTGAAACAATACAATAGAAACTTTCAACGCCTTAATATTGTGTTATTAATTGATATTCTTACTTTCATATTATTGCTTTTATTGATGTTTTAATAGTTTAGTTTACCTCATTTAGAACTGGCCACTGCAGGTATTGGGGATAACTAAATATTATATTAAAATAGTCGGAGAATAAGAGATCTACTCAGCAGGTCACGTCAGATACATGTTCCAAGTCTCATCCAGAGGCCAGCCTGATGCTTGCGATATATCGTCTACATGTCACTAAGAGATATTCCCTAAAAACAGGAATGACAGCTGGGGGTCTCACGACGTTTCAAGAGAGGCATCTGGCAGAGTCATGTCGACCAACGTGTTATTAGTTAACTTTTTAAATGAAAAAAATTAATTAATTAAAAATGAGAAAAAATTAATAATTAATAATAATTAATAGAATGAAAAGTAAGTTCGTATATATTTTTTCTCATTTTAAAATTTTAAGATGAAACATTAATATTTGCAAATATTTCTTTTTCAAAAAATAATTTTGGTATAGGAAATTTTTATATTTTCTTTCCGGAAAACATTTTTTTAATAATATTTATATTATTAATATATATTATTAATAGAAACTTCAATTAAAAATAAATATGATTTGTGTTTTGTAAAGATTTGTAATTTTATTTGAAATTTTTTTACGATAATTTTTAAAATTTAAAAATATATAATTAAAACATAAATATTTTATACAAATTTATATTTCCAAGTCTAGGAAATAATTTTAAGATAATAATTGAGATTGAATTAATTGTTTAAGTTTAAAGTAAATAAAATTTGATTAATTATTTATTGTTTTTAGGGTTAGATTAAAGGTAGATTTTTTACCCAGGCGATATTTCGAAAATTTATTAAATATTTAATCTTATTATTTACAAAAATATGTCTCTCATAGGTACTAATATAATAATAATAATAAAATTATTATTAATAATAATAATAATTGTGAGGAATATTTTATATTGTTTGAATGTGTGAATGTATTGATGCTGTATGTTGATTTAAGTATGTTGAATTTAGAATGGTGATTCTCCCACCAGATGGAAATCGGTCTTTTTAAAATTTAAAGTGATTGACTTTCCGAACATAATTAAAATAATTTGATAAGTTTATATTTTGTAAATTAACAATTTAAATTAAGTTTAATATTTTTTAAGAAAAGAAAAGCATTTGATTAAATTTAAATAAATTTAATAAGATTTAAATTAAAGTCATTTTAATTAATTTGATAACATTTTTATTATTTTGTGTTTTTATTTAAAAGTAATTTGAATTATTATTTTTAATTAATATTTTTAAAAAATAAAGATTTAAAAAAATTGTTTGAATAATCATGATTAAAAATAGAAATTAAAAAACCAATTAGAACGATGTCAAACAGTGAAAGATTTTGCGAGAGTTATGATAACTCTAAATGTGATAATAATAAAAATTCTAATGAAAATTGTCTCAATGTTTTTAACAATAATAATAATAATAATAAAAATAATAATGATAATAATAATTGGGTAATGGGAGTAATATTTCTGGAAATATGAAAGTTTCTTGATCGGACGTGAAAACAACTAATTTTAAAATATTGTGCAGTAATTTTAAAAATTATTGGGAAAGAGTTACTTGTGAGGTATTATTGATTAAATCGCTTAATCCATCCATTAATGTCCAAACAAGTCTCTCTTCCATTTTTTGGAAAATATTTAATTAGTTATTACGCAAGATGTTTGCATAATCATCAATTTGCTATATATAAGACAGCGAAATTGTTGTTAATTAAACCTGAAGATGTGGAAAACCCACCAAAATATATTGCAAAAATAAAATTTAATTTTTTGAATGGCGTTATTGATTTTATTATTATTACTATTATTATTGGAGTGAAAAATAATTAAGTTGTGGATAGACCGAATATTTGCATGATGAAACTTTTCATAAGTAGAAAGTGAATCGACTCTGATGAATGAAATCGGGAATGAAACTACTTTTCAAAAATATTGTCCTGTGAAATTAATGTAAGAGCTTTTGTGGTAAAGGGAATTGAATGTCGATGGTGAAGAAGTTCATTAAACAAAAAGAAAGACTTTATACCATATCAATAGTGTCGGACAAATTTATCATTTATAATCAATGTTTTTTAACGATTCTACTTATTAATTAATTAAGTATTATAAAAAATTAAATAAAATAATATAATTTTCAAAAAATTATAGAAAACAAAAAAAAATAATTAATTATAGTAATAATGGAGTTTATTGAATGACGGTTTGTTTTCGCTCTAAAGTAGCGGTTCCTAACCTTTATAGTGCAACGACCCTTTTAATACAATTCCCAATGTTGTGGGGACCCCAAACTGTTGCCACTAAATACTGTTATAAATCGTAATGCTCATATCTGATATGCGGGAAGTATTTTCATTGCTAAAATTGAACTAGCTAAAGCTTTATGTTTAATAACAAAAACAATATGTAATTATAGTTTGTTAAAATAAATTTCTACTTATAATTAAATTCAAACAAATCAATTTGTTATGACTTGCATTTATTTATTTTTTAATATTACTTATTCACCATTTTCATGTTGCATACTTATGTGAAAACATGATGGGTTTAGATAACATTCTTAACTACAGTAAACTACATTGTTACAACACTGTTGCAACAATATGTGGTCAAAAACTATTGTCAGTGCGAAGGTTGAGCTTGTTTCTGCTTCATTACCTATACAGTTTACACATTAGAATACAAACAAAAAAACACATTTTTTCAATGGTATTGGACGACCACCGGTTGAGAACTGCTGCTCTAAAGTGATTCCTATCGAGTCTTGTAATGCCGACTTGTGGTTAATTGGTGGTGATTTTGAAAGTATGTGTGTTGTGTAATTATGTGAAAAAATGAATGTTGTGTTCTTAATGCAACTTAAGATTCCTTGATTTTGATTGGTTCCTCGATCATTTGGATGGGAAAATTAAAGATGATTTAATGTATATTTGTGACGGTGTCACAATTTAAATAAATCAGTTGTGAAAGTGTGAAGAGAGGAGTTGTGTTCGGATTGGTTTGATAGAGATATTAATGTAAAAATTTCTCATGTTTAAAAAAAATAAAATTGAGGTCTGTGAATAAAAAAAGGTTGTTTAAAAAATAAAATATATGTTTTGGTATAAAAACGAATTGTGATTTTTGAAGGAACAAAAAGAGTAACATAATTTGTAAATGCAAAGAAAATTAAAGTTTCGAGTCTTGCATTTTAAATTATAAATGATTAATAATCTTGAAATTGAAGACTTTTCAGAGTTTGATTTATTCGAAAGAGTAGATTTATTGTATGAATTATCTTAAATTACAATAACGAGAATCGGTTGTTACTCTTTTGATAGATATAAATCGACTTATAATGAACTAAGCAGTATAAAGCCAAATTATCTGTGTAAAGATAGAACGTATTCTTCTTTAATAAGGTTTCCCATGAAACCTTAAAATATTACTTGAAATCCAAAAAAATCAATAAATAATGATGTGATGAATTATCTAAGAATTGAACTAACCCCTAAAGTGCTATTTAAAATGAATTGTTCGGCCAAAAAAACAAGTAGGGTTTGACTTGGAAGTATACCCATTAAGGTCCTCTTCTATTATTATTATTGTTATTATTATTATTATGTTATTACTTTTTAAAAATACTTTTAAGGATCTCTTTCCATAACAGTGCTCATAAGAAAAAGAGAAAGTTTGATAATTTAGTAACATCTGTTAAAAACAATGTATTAACCCTAATGGGCCGAAACTATTTCCTTTAGAAAAAAATGAATTTTTGATATTAATTCTGGTTTATTATATCTAAATAACTTGTTCTACATTAAAAAATAAACTGATGAGTTCAAACTCATGACTCATATATACAAAGACTATTGCACCTAATGCCGCCTGTTGCTGAGTTGTCAAATTGATGTAAAAAAATATTTGAGCAGTGTTCTTTTAAAAGTACGGTGGACCCATTCGGGTTTATTATATATGAGTGCACTGAAACATGTATAGAGAACAGATTTTCTTTTTTTTATAATAGTGGAAAAGGGATTCGCATTTTCTAATTTATTAAATTAAATGGTCATATAAATATACAATATATATTTATGCTTTTTTCCTTCTTAAATAAAATTTTCTTGTCAAATCGTATTGAAGTCACGATCATATTTTGATCCATAGACCGAATAATTGAACTAAGATTTACTTTAGGATTATTATTTATAATGTGAAAGACTGAAAAGAAGTTTTTTCAATAAAAAAAATGTGAAATGATTGAGCAAGATAAAAGGACAATTACATATATATATCTGATAAAGTTGTTATATATTTTTAATAATTTTTAATAAAACAAAATGAACTCTATTTTAAAATGTATTTCGTGATAATATATTTAGACGGTTTTACAGTAATCCTCAGATGATTGAGATTTTTACCTCTTGTATAGGTGAAATCGATTTTTGTGTAATCTATTATATAAAATTAATCGAAAGCTCTTTACAGATTGCTTGTCAGTGCCGCTTAAACATTGATTTTGAGATCATAAGATTCAATTAACAATGTAATACTCGATATTCCCTCATAATAAAATGTAATATAGAATTCGAGAAACTATCATTCATCTTTGCGGAAGAGTCCAAGAGCACGCTAATGGAGAGGGTATGAAAAGGACAAAAACAACTTTAAAATATAATTGATTTCTATTGCAATCGTGAACAAAGTCGATATTCAATATTTACAAATTTGTTAAAACTAAAACACATTAACATTATTTAAACAAATTATTTAGGAACTCCATTTTCATTTTTTTGCAAGAACCAGTTTCGACATTTCCAAATATAAACAAATATATATTTTAATTTAAATTTAAAACGGTATAATATACTACATATTGTTTTTTTATTAATTTCCATTTTTTACAAAATTAATTTATACTAAAAAGTTTTAAACATTAATTTGTTATTTTAAAATCACAAAAATTTATTTTAAGATTATTTAAACTGAGCAAAACTTTATGATACATTATTTTAAAATTGCTTAAACTTGGTTATTTTTAATACTTCATCATTTAAAAATATTTCCCAAGATTTTTTAATATTGCATTTTTTTGTAAAAATAAAATTCAGTCAATTAATTTTTAAACGTTACACAAAATATTATTTCTAATTAAACAATTTTTAAAACATTCTATTATTCTCGGTATTTCAATTCCCGGCTTAATCCAAAACCAATCTTTAATATTTTGGAAAATTAATTTTGTTTTAGATTTTTTAAAATTTGATCGTTAATAATTTCTATTTTAATTTGATTTTGTCAACAGATTTTAATTTATCATATATAAATATTAAATTCGAAAATTTTATCGTTCGCCGAGATTCTAACTATTTCAAAATTCTGTCCAAGCATTTTAAAAATTATTTGGAAAGTGTGATGTGTAAAGCATTGTTAATTAGATCCAAAAATTAATGTTCAAACGACACTCTCAACCAAGTATTTTAGAGTTTTCGATTAATTTTAAATAATACATGATACAATCATCGATTTAACATATATAAGTGGTAAAAAACTCATAATCAGTGAAATAGTCGAAATATATTATATTTAATATTTATTTTAAAATTGCGTCACTATTGTTTTATTAAAATATGCCATTATATTTTGTAGTTTATCTATAATTTGTGAAATATTTTTTTCAAACATTGCATTTTTTTTAATTTTTATTAAATTTTATAAATTTCCTAATTAGTTTTTTTCGCATTTTTTTCTGGCTAATTATTTAAAATCTTAAATTATTTCAGTGAAAAAGACGAATGAACTATGTCCACATGATAAAAAATTATTTTTTGAGCGGGTAAAATATACTGAAATAGTTAAAATAATGTTTTTCGGTATCGAAAACTTTTAAACATATTTTAACCAAAAATATTTTTTAAAAGATGAAAGAAATATTACATTAGAGATATTGAAAGTCAAAGAGTCAAGTTCGCCAGTTCAAAGGGTCTGTCAAAAATGTTCTCTGAAGTTTTCCTATCAAAATTAAAACATAATCGAAATTTATTCAATTTCTTGACAATAAATGATTTTCTTAATGAAATTTATATTATAAATTTAACTTGTCTTAAATTTTTGTCAGATAATTTTTATTTCACTCATGTAGAAAAATATGTTTTATAAAAGAATGTTTTACAAAAATACTTTTTATCCATATAATTTTATGTAAAAAATATATCCATTATTTTCAACCTAAAAATCCAAACAACATTTTTTCTACATATTTATTCTTACAAAATAAGCTAATAACAATTAAAAGCTCATGGTAAAATTAAGTAATCATATGATAAAAAAATATTTTCTTTACATTAATGATTAAATCAAATAGTAATTTAGTACTTAAACTCAAATAACACCATTTCAATGTTAAATTAAAACATGTTTCGCCACTTTTGTGGCATCTTCAGTTCTGCATTTAATTAGAAAGTTATTGTTTATATAGAAAGATGACCAATACGTCACAGTGTGTTACGTCAAAATACTCTAATATCATTGGATGAATCACTTTGCACATTTAAATCGTCACCTCCGTACTAGAATTGCAGAACATACCCAATCAAGTAGAAAAAGCTTAATTTTGGACCACATAGTGAAATGTCATGGAACTTAGAGGAGGGTATTTGATAATGATTTTCGGGTTTTGATTAGTTACTTTGATCACAATTATGAAAGGACAATTACTGAAGCACTCTTGATAAAATTTTGTAAACCTAGTTTGTCTCTCCAATGTACAAGGATTCGCACTTGTTTAAAAATTTGAGTTTAAAAAAATATTTAGTTTCAAATACGTTTTTATCTTTTGTTTTTGTGAAGAAAAATCTAAATATATTTTTTTCAAAGCAGAACCTCTTTTGGTTATAAAATGTTTTAAAGTTATAAGAGCCAGAAGTTTTGGCCCTGACTCAGTTGCGATTATTGTGATTGGTTCCGTTTTTAAATATAGTTTGACTAAACATCTGTTACTAATATTTTTGTGCAAACAGTTTATTTTTATTAGTCCGATTAAGTATAAAGCTGTAATCTAATCTTTGACCAAAGAAGTTCATTCGTCAACATTTATCAAACATCAAATTAGATCAAGTATATGGCGAGTATTCTCCAAATATTAACGCCTGTTGAGGCGATAATTCTCGACACTATCGTTCTTTTGGAGGCATATATTATATCTGACAGACTTTTGAAGACGAAAGAAATCACAGCAAGCTTATTTCTATCTAAAACAACCGTCAAAAAATGTCTTTAAAAAAGGTGCAAGGTGATTTACACTACTTCTTGTGACTCTTCACAAACAGGAATAAGTGAGATGCTGCAAAGAGTTTTAAGATGAATATAACTGTGAGGAATATTTTAAATTGTTTGAATGTGTAAATGTAGTGATGCTGTATGTTGATTTAAGTATGTTGAATTTAGAATGGTGATTCTCCCATCCAGATGGAAATTGGTATTTTTTTATTTAAATTTAAAGTGATTGACTAATCGAACATAATTAAAATAATCATTTTATAAGTTCATATTTTTTTAATTTAACAATTTAAATTAAGTTTAATATTTTTTAGTAAAATTTAAATTAAATGCATTTTTAATAATTTAATAACATTTTTATTATTTTTGGATTTATTGATAAATGGTTAAAATTATTATTTTTAATTAATATTTTTAGAAGTTAAATATTTTCAAAAATGACTTAAAAAATTGTTCGAATAATCATGATTGAAAATAGAAAAGAAGAAAACCAATTAGATCGATGACAAACGATGAAAGACTTTCTGAGAGTCATAATGACTCTAAATGTGATTGTAATAAAAATTCAAATAAGACTTGTCTAAATGTTCTTAATTATAACGGTAATCCTAAAACTGTTAACTCCTTTGTTACTGAATATACGACTATTGTATTGAACTGTGGTACATTATCAAAGCGGGAATCAATGAAATAAGAAAAAAATGAGGGTTTCTCTTCAAAAAGCCAGTTACTCAGTCAACTGAGATAATGACTACAATATTTTTGATTTCAAGGGGCTTTTATTGGTTGACTAATAGGAAAGAAATACAAGAGTTTTCGCTGGACTACTTTACCACATTCATGATGCCACCCTAGTCCATACAGATGTTATTAACAAGACCGCCATGAACGTAGAAGTTTGAAGGAATTTCTCATCAATCTTATAGTCTAGATTGGACAATCATCGATTTTTGCAAATTCTCAAAAGTTATGTTAGACTTCAGAGATAAAAAAATTAACAAAAAATGATGGTATTAGGCTCAATAAGATGCAACAAGTGTATTGATGTACAATGAGATAACACAGAAAAATGAAACGTTCATCTTTATATTAAACTTCGATTTTTACATTATTTAGTAAATGTTTTGACATGTCTACTGTTACATAAGCTGGACCAAAAGTAAGGTTACAGTGAACATTTAAACATTTTTCTTTTATTAGAAAATTACAGAATTATTCACAAAAATCATATTTACATATTAAACATTTATTCTCTAAACTGCTAAAAATGTTTACCTTCTACCTTACAATAATTTTCAACTCTGGCAAGAACACACTGATATACAATACAAATTCCTATCTCATTTAATATCAGGGAATATGAGGGGATTTTTCTCATATACTTTGTTCTTGACTACCCTCCGAAAAATGTTTACGTGGTGGTTAGTTTTCCAAACTAATTCTGTTGAAAGGTTTCAGGAAAATACAATCTTATTCTCTTATAGGAGCTCAAATTTGCCGGAATATATTAAGACATACGATAAATGATATATTTAAAAAACGTTGTTTTCATTTTTTTATTTTATAAAAATATCATATTAAATTCAATCAGTTTTCATAACAAATTATAATTGCAGATAATGTCGTATGAAATATCGAAATATGTACAATAATCAATTTGTTAATCACGACTTAAGTAAATTATTTTTCAAATATATAATATTATATATATTAAATTTTACCGATAAACTTATGACTACTATAATAAAATTGATTATTAACACATTATTAAACAGTTATTATGTCAATTTTAGTTGTTTATAATAAGTTTTGTTTATAAATTTGCGTAAACAATTTATATATTTACACAAGATTTTCTAGATAAATTTTCTTATTTATATTTATTATCTGTTCATATAATACAATATATAATATAAATAAGAAGTATCGTTAAAAATCTAAACTTAATATTTTATGGTACAAAAACTTTAAGGTTTATTAGTGGTTCTTTTTGGTGAACTGAAACTTTTTGATATTTTTTAAATTAAAAATCATAATTATATTTGAGATAAATTAAAAAATAATATTTTACTAATTAAATTGAAAGAACTTTTATAAAAAAATAGGTTTAAAAAATCACAATTAAAATAACAGTTTCGGAGTAAAAGAATATTGTAAAGAAAATTTTGATATATCTTGTAACACTTTTTAAAATAAAAATCATAATGTTTATTGAATTTAATTGTCAACGGAAATTCTCATTAAAAAATAATTTATAATTGAATTTTTAAAATTAAAGAAAAATTATTTAGGAATTGAATTTTTACAGGACATGTCCATTAAAATAATTTTAAAAATCTAAATTTATATTCCAAATTAATAAACATTGTAAAAATTAATAAAACAAAAACAAAATAGGATTTATGCAAAATTGAATAAATTAACACACACATATATATATATATATATATATATATATATACATCGATATTATTATTTATATTTAGAATTTCAAAATCTGGTTTATGTAACTGAAATATTGTTCCTCATAAATTTGTTTTAGTAATGAAGTTGTATTAGAAATAAAGTTTGCAAATTATGACTTTGGATTTTAATCACGACCCAAATAAGGTTGATAGAAGAAGTATTAGAAGAAGAAGAATGGAAGAAGTATTTTATTTATCCGAATAATTTGCTGAATTCAATTTCCAATTTAGAATATCTCTGAAAATTTATTGAATATTTTTCGAGTTAAACCTTCACTAATAACGATACTCATTCAGTTAAAAAAAAATAAAATAACAAAAGGTTTATGTTTATTCCCCATTAGTATTATTATCACAATATATGTAGTATCTTGTGAAGTGTTTTTAATTAGGTCCTACAATTTTCAAATTAATGAAAAAGTGATACTCTCAACTGCTTTATTAAAAATATTTAATAATAATATTTAAATAAAAAGTAAACTAGCAAATCAAAAAAAATATTTGCTAAAAAACAACACTTTGAGTGAATAAAAGTCTCTCAAAAATCGAATAACAAATTCAAAATTTTTAACAATTTAATCGGTTCTGAATCAATATTTTGAGTCCACAAGTCGAACAAATGGCCCAATCGAGATGGTTAGAGTAAAAAAACTGATCAGTCAAGAACAGCATTTTAATGTGTTTTGGTGTGGTAAAACTAAGGGGTCATGGTAGAATCTTGAAATATTCGGTCCGACTAGAAATCCTTTGACCAAATAATTTGATGTTGATTGCTGATCTGGATAGCCTCGTTTTTAAATACCGTTTCCGCACCTTAAAAAACCAAAATGTTGTTTTTTAACACGAGAAAATTATAGAAAAGAGTGAAGTACAAGGAGTCTAGAAAGTCAATATTTTTTTTGAAAATCCCTTATGAATTTCTTATACATTTTTTTAATTAAATCATGTATTTTCATTCGAATTATACATTAAGACAAAATTTCAGTTCAATCTAACCGTGGGAAGTGAGTTAAGTATCGTTTAAAAACCGTGACACACACATGCATGTAGGAAGTAAGTTAATATAAGTATTGTAAAAAGCGATTACATAAATGTTATATATTCATTACAGTAGACTCCCGTATAACGCGATTAATACGATACGTGTTGTATGAAACAACGTTGAACGAAGAAAAACTTGTATAACGTGAACGATTTTTACATGTAAAAATACATCATATAAAATGAGATATTAGAAAAATATACTATTCATTAAAACAAAACTATGTATATGTTATTTCATATGAAAATGTACATATTATATAAAAATATAATTTAAAAAATTAATTCATTATATTTATTTTGTATTGAAGTTAAAGACATCTTCAAAATACATTAATTATTGTCCATTAAACACTATAGGTTGACCACTAGTCACTATCTGTGTCATCCAAAATTACGTTCCATCGACGTCAATTCACTAGAAGTGGGTGTTTATTTTCTTTTTGTATTTCTTAAAAATTAATTGATTGATTTTGAACAATATTATTTACTTAATTATTGAATTTATCTTTTTGAGTGGTTTTATTGGGTGAAACGTAACTTTTTAATAGTTCTGAATTTAAAATATGGAGCAAGACATTCTTGAGATTCCCTTTTAAATTGCATAGAGCGCTCTATTGATGAATCCTTATTTGTGATATATGCGCCTAATTGTTTACCCAATTCAAGTCTTTTGTTGAGCTGTTCTGATGTAAAATTTGTTATTGTACAAATGCATATGCAATTAAATTGACAAAGCAATATAAACTATTTCGTTAAAACACAAAAAATATAAAAACGCGTTTACATTAAAATTAAATGTATGTACAGTGTTTAAAAGTGAAATTCCCGTGTTTTATTCTATAACGCGTTATAGGGGAATCGCGTTAAATGAATAAACTCATCGCTCTTTTTGAAGGCATTGTATGAAATCGTGTTGTATAAACTCTGAAAAACATTAATCACTTGTTTTGAGAATAAATCCTTTGAATAGCTTTTGATGTTTTACTAGAAAAACATTATTAAATAACTCTACTCAAAAATATATGAAGAAATTGATCAAATGTCCTGATAATAAAAGTTTTCACTGGCATTTGGATGTTCATAAAATGGATATGCCATTGTTTGTTAATAATAACTTAATCTTTTACCTAAAATTGGTTTTAGGTTCCTTTCATCAATTAGATTTTCCTCGATTCTATAAGGAACGGAGCTGTTACGTAAACCGAAGGTAGGTTCTATTCCTTAATACATTCATGTCCCACCATCTCACTAACTCATTTCAGTGAAATGGAAATTAATAATAATTTTTCATACATTTGATATTGGGTCCCGTGAAATGAAAAGGAATGCGATCTTTGACCACATTGGGAAAACAAGATATTTGTGTATGAGTCCTTTGTGCATTTAGAAAAGAATAACTTATTTTAATTCACTTCATAAGTTTTCTTTTAACATTAACTTTAAATAGTTTATTATTTTGAACCAATCTATTATATTGTACTTTTTTGCATTGATTTACCAAAACCAGAACGAAATTTCTGACTATTTTCTCCTCTTCGTTTTGGATGTTACTGAAAGATTTCTATCGTTTCCACCATTAATTTTAACTGAGTTTTTCAGTGCTTTATATGCACCAACACTCCTTGGACTCCATAAAAAAAACAGAAACATCCGGTGGTGTGACACTCCTGATTTCATTTTTAATAATGGATTCCTTTTAAATAATGTCCACTCTGAGGAATTCTTTTTATACTCTATGATATAAGTACTAAGTTGGGCATCATCTGCTTTGAAGTATAATGCACTAGGAACCGGTCTTTTTGGGGCGGTTTTTTGCGCAGAATTTTTCGGAATTTTTTTCGAAAGAATTATTTATTTTTTAGTGCATACATATTAATAAACTTCGAATTAAACATAAAGGTTTCAAATTCATTTAAAACGGGAAGAAGTCAAAATTTGTTTGATTTCTCTTCTTTGGACTTTCAACTGTTGTAAGAAGTTTACTTTTTCCTGAGATTTCATTATCTTTTCTTTTATTTAACACAAATTTAAAATTTATACAGTTGTATTTGTGTTTTTTTTCTCCTCATTCAACAGAATATAATTAATATTTAACTCATTTATTGACATACGGAATTTCTGTAGTCAGATTCTTACATTAATTTGATTTATTTCTTTTTATTTCTTTCACAAAATTATTTATTCATAATTACAATTCAGATCATTAATAGAGAATGGCTTCCCGATCGGTCCATTAAAGGAGGCAAACGATAAACAATTAATGGCAGAATCGTATAATATAATATGCAGAGGTTGTATTATATTTGTACTCCTACAATTTAATGAAAATATTTTTTTAATTTTCTATTTATTTATACAATAATATACAATTCCCAAGAAAGAATTTCATTTTTGCAAAGAAAATCAACATTAATAGTTATAATTTTATGTTAAATGTGTGGTAAACTAAATTTTAAAACTACTTTTATATGAAAACCGCAATTTCTGATCAATACATAATTATGTCATTCGGGTGCTTCTGTGGAGTTTATTTTTAAAGAGTATTCATGGTAAAAATTAATTAATTAATAACTGTAAAAAATATTATGTGAAGTCGTTGTTTTACTAGATGCAATGTTGACTTTTAAGAAAATGATTTAAAAACTGTTTTAAGGAAATGATGAATACAATTTGATTCGATTGACTTCGTTCATTCTATGCTCTATTCTAATGTCTATTATAAATACCAGTATGTCAAATCATTGTTACGTTTCAATTAAAAAATGTCTGAGGATGTTCTATGCAGACTGAAAAACTTTTACAATGATCAACGATTACGGTTGTTTTGGGAGTAATGTAAATATTATGAAGTGGAGGCATTGTAGCGGTCGATCAGTAAACATAAATATAATCCTCAAACAGCAAACCCAATCTTACCAACTGTAACTGCTCAAAATGTTTATACAATCGTCTAAATCTGACAAATTCTTCATGGATCAGGGGAATAGCGAGCAAGGTCGGCAATCAATATTCACAGATCACTCGGTCGAAACAACAAACCGAATTAATTGTCAAATGTTTATTGGACAATTACGAATCCGTAATTATTAAGATAATAAAGGCTTTAGACCAGCAGATATAGCTTCAACAAGAAAATTAATTCGTTATATAAAAATTATACCTCAAAAACAAGAAGTTGTATCAGTTTCGAAAGAAGTAGTTTAGGCTATTGCTTAGGTAATGGCATCTGTTAATAAAGACACTAATTCAACTGGATTAAAGCACAGGAAACAAAAGTCTTCAGTTAATAGCAAAACAAAAAAAAGATGATGGAAAAAATTCGAAAGGATCTATTAAAAAGCAATTAATCAGTCGTTATTACAGATTCACCAACTAGAAAAATTGAAAAGTTGCTCAAAGTAATTGTTGATGATTGGTTTCGACATACTTGATCATTTAAGCTAACCACAAAAAATAAATCACATGAATTCAAATCAGCTACTAATCGATCCCATATCCCCTTTTAACTTCAGTATCGAATCTAATGAAGCACTTATTAAAATTTTATGAAAGAAAAATCAACAAAATCTTGAGTGCGACGAGATACAGAAATGTTGGGATTGTATATTGTAGATAACAATATTTTTTTATTTTGTTTTTATTGATTATGCATAACATTATTTTATTTCTATTTAATTATTTATTATTTTGTTATGAATAAATGTTTTATAATAATAACACGATGATGTTATTATTATGTTTTATTTATATTTTAACGATGAAGAATTACATTAAATATTATAAACTATCTATTATTTATATTCAAAGAATTTGAATTATATTTAAATAATATAAACTATGTCGTACCACATAAGCCAGGCATACTTTTAAGTTAAGCCACTCATTCTTTTACGTTACGCATTTCGTCACAAGTATAAAAGGAATTAACAGACAGAAAACAACGACAATTATTACAATTTTTACAGGTAAAAAACATTTAGAAATAAGGAAAATTATTATAATTTTTACAGATTCCGACGTCTCAGTCTTCGGCCAATAAATTTTACAAGAATCGAGAATTGTTTCAATAAGAAGATTTGAATTGAGCATTTGTTCCAATAAGAAAATTAGAATTGATTATTACGTTTGGAATCAAAGTTATTAACGTTGATAACGAGCTCTGAGGATTGACATTAGTTATGCATTGGTGAGGGTTTATAAATTTCGATATCGTTTCGCATAAAATTAATAACTTAATTCTTTGAAATTTCTGATTTATTGATCCTTTCATCCTAAAAAAGGTATTAGTTCGGAGGTGTTTGAGGAGGTTCTGAGACTCTGATAGTATCTTCATACTGCTCTATCCGAATGATTGAACTCAAATGATTTATCATCCCGATTCTAAGCTTCATCGCATTCTTGCTCAATCTGATTGATTCATCAGGCATCATTAAAAATATATCTTAACATCGAGCAGGAGTACCGCCGATCAGCCTGACGTCCTTAACACCCCGAATATTAAGTAGCCTTGTAAGTGGATAACACGCCCAACTTATATAATGAATTTACTTATCGCATTTCTTAACTGTATTTCGACCAGCTTTCAGGCCCTTTCGTCCGGAGACAGACGCAAATTCTCGTTTTAGTTTCGCAGGGACACTATGTGAAAGTATATCTGACTAGTTCGCACAGATTACCGATGTTACAGGTCCCTTGATTTTATTAAAACGAATTTATAACTTAATTATTTTCGCATTATGTCAAGAGTAAATAGTTTTTAAAATTTCAGTTATTGTGTTGATACTATTGTTATAATGTTACTATAAACATTCATGTTTTCAGTTTATAAGATAAAATGGTTTTGTATCATTATTGCAATTATACTTTCAATTGTTTCTACTAATTTATCGTCAATTTTAAATGGTCTCTTCCTTATTTACAAACATAATACATCATAATTGTT
The DNA here is from genome assembly GCA_001938485.1 of Girardia tigrina. NCBI lineage: Eukaryota > Metazoa > Platyhelminthes > Tricladida > Dugesiidae > Girardia > Girardia tigrina. The sequence goes on from MQRK01254919.1 coordinate 19,117, forward strand.
ATTAATGTTTAGGTATAGTTAAAAAGAATAGTTATTAGTTGAAGTAGTAATTAATAAATAATCTCAAAATAACACTATTTACAGATACTTTCTTATTGGCGTAAGGTATAATTCAAAAGGTTTTTCAGTTTTACAGGATTCAAAATGAGTTACAAACATCACAAGGTTGAAAGGAAATGAACATTACCATTAATCGATTCAAGGGGTATTCAGATTATTCTTCACTATAAAAGAAAAATAAATCTAATATTAAATAATGAAATATTTACTTAGAACACTATTCTGAAGACATCAGAAAATCAGAGGTAAAGGGTTATCAAATTTAAAGTAACAAAAGGAAACTCTTGCGTAGTGAAAGAAGAATTATCGCTTATATTATAAAACTGCAACAGAAGTCCCTCTTAGAGGATGTAGCTTCGAATTCAAGAAAACAGGATGTCCCATTTGCTTCGCCACACGAAATATCTCCTAGACAATTAACCAAAACAAAACGGCGTCACAAATATATTAAAATTTTGAACGAACATTTAAAAATTAATTTTATTTTTATATGTGGGCGTTTTCAAGATTGTATCAATGTATATTTTGTTTATTACATTTTTTGGTTATTTATTTTGTATATTATAAACCTATAATTTGTTTAATCCTAGATTCATATTCTTCGTAACAAAAAACTCCAAACGGCTTGTTTTAAACATTACAGGGTGCGGCAGCTATTTGAGAACAAAATGACATAAAGTTCAAAAAATGAATATACAACAGAAAAATAACATTTATTACAATTTAAAATTTTACATATATTAACACG
>MQRK01254919.1:20891-33294 GCA_001938485.1 Girardia tigrina
TCGTAAGAGTAGCTTCTGCCATGTCTACCAGCAAAAATAAAATTATGTAATTATAACACACAAAAAGATATGGTGTCTATATTACGTGTTCTCAAATAGCTGCCGCACCCTGTAGTAATTGAATTTCCAATGTTTATTTCAAGATTAGACTTGGTTTTGCGAAAAAGTTATTGTAAATCATGGGTGGGTAAATGTTTTCATTATTGGGCCGAATGATCTTTAAAAACTTTTGACGTGGGCCTGAGATACATTTCATTCCGTTTCACCTATCACGAAAAACGGTCTTATATTAAATTATGTTTGTTTCCCTAAAAATCAATTATTAATAAAATAAAAGAAAATATAGTTAACATTTTTATTAACATAATAATAAATTCGTAACCAACATCATAAAAACATAATTAATAAAAAAATATACATAGCTACTTCAGACATTAATGTGAATAATGGTCTTTATTTAAAATACCTTCAAAATTTGGATTAAATCTGCTGGTGGCTATTGTAGTGCCCGCTTATTTTTTTATTTATAACAAAATCTGCATATGAATATCTATTTTTGTGTGTGGTGTTATAAACAAAATCATTTTTGTATTTTGAATGGGTTTGATTTTTTTTATTTATGTAAATAATAATTAGAGAGGACAACTGAGAAAAGAAAGAATCAATAACAGAAGATGAAATTAGGAAGATAATAAAATTATATATTAGCAGAATTATATATAATATAATAATAATAATAATAATATTAAGATTATTATTATAATATAATTAGAATTATTATAATAAAAAAATCAATAAAAAACAATTCAAGATTCAATATAATAATTTAAAGCCAAAATATTAGAAACCACTCTCACCAAGTTTCAACCGAGGAACTCTAAGAATCAAGTCATCTTCAAAGTTTCGGATCTGTATTTATCTTTGTGAAAATTCGTGAACCGCTCTATACAATTATTTATTTTGTTGAAGATCAATTTTGGACAATAATAAAGTAACATTTTTACTTATTGAATTCCCTAGAACTGATTTTCATTTTTTTTGGTGATATCCTTCGTTTTATCCTTCTGTTGTATTGTTACTAATATAATCATTTTAACTCAACGTATTGATTTTATTTTTATTTATATTCGTAAGTGGATTAAAAATTCGGTTCATCCTACATTTAATCCACTTCAGCTATTCTTAACACCACTTTCAAATTTTCGTCACTTATCCTCAATCGTACGCTGCTCTTAAAATTTTTCATTTAAGAAAATGTAGCTTTGCGAATGTGCGTCGAACCAAAACAAGTTAAATATTTTTGTGCAATTTCTCTTAAATTTTTAAATATTTGGTTTAAAGAGACATAAAAACCAGTTATTTCTTTTTCAAGAAATTGATCTTTCAGCATTCAATTTGATTGTAATGTTATTAACTCTAACTGTACACATAGGGTGCATCATTAACTTTAAATGAAAATGGTAAACTTACTAAAGATATAAATCAATTATCCTACATAATAAACTCCCATTCATTTGTAATTTGCGCATAGCCAGATCCAACGGCTGGGGTTTGTACACTCCTATTGTAAATGGTAATGAATCTTTATTTAGACATAACTCAAAGAAGAAGGAAGACATTTCAGGGAATTTGAGTGTTGGGAATATGTGATAAAAGTTATATCCTGCCAAGAGGAAGTTTGAGATCAGTTGAAAATATATCAGCGTAAACATTTTGTCTATTGTAGTGTCCTCTCGTTCGCACATATAATAGTATAATAAATAAATAATACATAATATTTTCTTTATATCTGTAGGTTGCACGGGATCAGTACTATTTGTGGAGCAATTCTTTAATCTACCACCCTAAATTGTTGGCCTCAACAGACCCATGCATAAATAAAAATAATTAAGTTAAATTAATTAATTAATTAGTTTCTAAACGACGATAATTTGCCGTCAAATGATTATTAGAATTGATGAAATGAAATATTCAAAAAAAAAGAATAGATAAAAATAAGGGAATAATACTAGAGGAGCAATCAGTCGTTGAACATTCTGGACATTCAGGAGAATCTCGATTGCTTTTCTCATTCCAAATCAATTTTTACAAAGCCGAATCGTGAATTAAAAGACGAATTCAACGAACTTTATAATTACTGAAGCAAGAATAAAAGATTAAAGAAAAAACTTCTGAATCATCTAACTTTCAAAACCCAATTTGATGAACCTGGATTATATCCATTGAAAATCTTCAAATAAAATAATTTTACCCACAAATATATTTGATCCTCTTAATTTTTGATATTCAATTAAATTAAGAACTTCTAAAAGTTAATTCCTGGACATGTTGAAGTAACTAATCTTAGTTGAGTTATTGTTGATTCCTTACTTAAACTATTTCTTTTTTTAAGTTATTGCTTGCTTGTTTTTATCCTTCAATTAAATTGCTGTTGACATTCCAATTGTTGTAATTCTCATTAACCGATTTTTTCTATTATTATATTTATTTACAAAGTTAAAGGAAATTCGGAAATCACTTTGTTCATTTTCTAAGTTTCTTTATCTAGTATTTTAAGAACCCATTTGAGAAGGTTAATTTGTTTTAAACGATGTTTGGAGCTTATAAAATGGAGTACCTAAATTACATATGATTCATCTTTCTTTCTTAAGATGTTACTTTTATGTATGTCAGTTATTTAATTTTACTTAAAGTATTACAATGGACTTGCAATAAAAAATCAAATTATTCTTCATTATAATGACTTAAAGGAAAACATTAATGAAACAATTCAATTGTATTTTGGCAGTTTCTTAAGAGAAGTTGACCTTTATTTCTTTTCATCAAGAAGTAAATGAGTTCAAAATAAATACAAAAAAATGTTATTATTATTTTTTGACGAAATCACTTTTATAAACAATTAGGAAATAAACTACCACTGCTTTTATGTTTTTTAGACCTCAATAAACGTATTTTGTGGGCCTCCCATCTCTTTCGAATGGTATTGAGCCACTAGGCTCTTTATAGGGTCCACCCAATTTAAAGAGTGCTAGCTGTCCCCCGATAGGCCTTCTACCGGGTCGGATTACTTCAGTCTCCGAGATCTCTTTGGCTTCCCTGTTACAGACGACCAATCATGTACTGTAGTACCATGATTGAGCATCCCATTGGCTGTGTTAGTGGACTTAGAACTGCCGCGAAAGGGGCACTTGAACTCTCCCCTCGCTGTTGAGTTAGTGATCCTAAAAGACAAGTGCGTATCTTCGGGATTAATCGTTTGCTCCACCACCATTGAGATAGTCGGAGGTTCTGTCGCTAACCGAGAATTGGTAGTTGGTATATCTTGTGGTGTATCTGCTTCCGATGTATTGCTTCCTTCATTTGTTACACATGTTGTCAGTTGAATTTGATTTTCTTCCTTTCTGTTCATGTCTATTCTGTGATCCTTATTCAGATGTCTTATTAGCAATTCTCTTGTCTTATAGCTTTTTTTTGCATTTGTTGCATTTAAACTTGTTAACTCCGTCCGGTGTTTCTTGATCACCTCTCTCAATGTGATCAAGAACTTCATGTGCCTGTTTAGTTCCTTTGCTTCCGTAAACTCTTTGAAGCAGACGTCTATAAGGCATTGAATTATCTTTCTCTCTCGGGCAGATAAGTTTGGGTAAACTTGTTGCTGTGGATTCCGATCTTCCTTTCCTAATGAGTTCAGCTATGTATGTGCTCTGTGAAATGGTGGGGTCTCATCGAATAATGTGTTGTATAAATTCATTGTAATCAGCATCTTCACCGAATAGTCATTTCCCATCGACACGGAGACGTTACATTCAAAGTAACGTCTGAAACGTATATTAAATAATGTGTCACTTTTACTATGAAACCTTAAATTGAGAAGAATATCAAAAAATTTTAGAACATAAATTATCAATATTTCTAAAAAATCTAAACTAGTATTTCCGGCCTTATTATTTGCATCAGGTGTAAAAGGTGATATATCAAGATAGGACTGTTATACAACTGTACTGGATCACCTTTTTCAGCGTTATGATAAACTCAGGAAAATATGAAAGAAAAAATTTTAAAAGTCATCTGGTAGTATCTCATCTAAAAATATTATAATTTCCTTGAAAAGAAACAATGACTTTCTACAGAAAGACTCGGAAATATATGTACATAGCCAGGAAGGAAATGGTAACTATAATTTATAGTGATTTATAATGTTAACCGAAATCAGTATTTAATTCTAACAAATTGGTTTTTCTTTATTTGAACAAGTCTTGAAAATGGTATTTCGACACTCTTCTTGGCAATCTTCTACAGTTTTTCAAAAAACTATGTAAAATATTTCTTGTGGCCGACATGATTTTTCTTGATCAAAAATGGAGATACAACGCCCTTTAAACTCTCTCACCCAATATTTAAAAGTTGTCAGAGACAAGGAGTCATGTAGGTAATTATTGAAGTGATGTTAACCTAAATAATTTGAAAGCCGGTCAACAGGAGACTTTGGGCTGACTTGTTGCTGTCCGGATTTTGTTTTGTCGCCGAAAAAAAATTTAAGGTCACACCTCATGATTTTTACTAATCGGTGGTGTGGAATCGGCGGTTCGTTTGAGAATGCCGTAAGTAGAATGAACGCCATGCTGGCTGATTAGAAAATTTGAAAACTCGTAGTTTTAAAATATTTATTTGAAATAATCAAACAAAATTATTATCTACATCATTTAATATAAAGTTCTTTTTATTTTCGATTAATATGATCTGGTCCACTTGGATTTTTGATTGAGTTGGATTGTTCATTCATTTTTTGTTGTTGCGGAGTGGCAACGAACGTAACAGTAAGTTTACTGGAATAGATCTTAGATTTCACTGTACATCTAATTCTGCAACACAAAGAACTCGATAACGCTGCGATATTCGAAGCCTAAAATCATCGCTTTGACGAAAATTCAAAATGTCACAATAAAAATGTTAATGCATTTGATAAAATAAAATTATTACTGAAATTAAAACGTATATTATTTTATTAATTTACACAGGAAAACTAAAATTTGCTATTACATTTTTTTTTACCTTAGGTGGGATTTTTACTATTGATGATTATTATTACCAAGTAAAATTATTTTATTCTTCTTTATATAAAACCATATTATAGAATTGTCGTCTTAACAGACTGCTGAGCAAGCGTAATGCATTACTTCTTGATAGGGATTCATAGATATTAAAACATATGAAGTTAATAGATATTATAACATATGAAATCGAGACAGGAAATGAGGAACTCTATTGCGCAAGAAGTAATAAAATTACTTTGACTTTTCTATCTTCTTATTAAAATCTCGGTTAAAAAAGACATTAACTCCTAACAAGAATATTGCAAAAATAATGTAATTTATTTCAATTTCTTCATTAAATTTGATCTTAAAATAGTAAAATGTAATGCAGTACGGCTTTATAAATAATGAATATCAAAACTTATTATATATTTCTTGTCGAAGTCTAATGACATCCTCTCAATCACTGTAGGGATTCTCGTCACTGGAATCTTGAAAATATTTAATATCCTGAATGAAGCTTAAAAAACACTTGATAATATATTTATATTGTGACTTATTTTCCATTAAAATATGCTGTTAACTTTAACACAATGAGGTCAGACATTATAGAGCAGTTGCCGTACAATACATTATAAAATAGAAAGAAAAACATCACAGAATAACTGAGATAAATTTATTACACTTTGTTATTATCTTTCTATTTTCACAAAGGACGGTAATACACAGTATTTGAGTTTTAGAAAATGACCCCTTCCTAACTTATATAAAAGAGATTTCAGAAAGAACTATACTTCCTTGTAAAATAAGAGGAACATTATTTATAATTTTATTATATATTAGTAATTTTGATCTATGCATTTAAAGTATAATAATAATAATAAATAAAAAAACTGATATTAGGCCGTCAAGAATGAAATTTGTAGAACTAAAGTCAAATTTTATTGATAATTTACTAATACAAATATTTAAATCATTCATCAAATTATGCATCCATATTATCGACACACTTTTGCCATTTGAGCGGCAGCTTGTTGAGGCGATTTGAATAAAAATTTGGAGGGTGAGAATCTATAATTTGCTGGTAGGCCACTTCTATGGCATCTTTGGAATTGAATATTTTTCCTATCAAAAATGTGTTCAAAATTGAGAAATAAATGGTAGTCAGTTGCAGCCATGTCTGGAGAGTATGGAGGACGATGCAGATGTTCCAACACAATTTCATGAAATAATATTATAGTCTTAATTGTACTATGAGGTTTTACATTATTGTAGAGCAAGATAAGAGTAAACATGTTTATCAATCGAAATGTTTTTCTTTGAATTTCTGCATCATATTTTACAAATGATTGTAATAGACATTTACTGTAATCGATGAACCAGATTTTATGAAGTCATAATGGATTTCACCTGCAACAGATCCCCAAACACAGAGCATCAGCTTCTTTTGATGAATAATTCATTCGTGTTTACTCAGCGTGCTGAACGTTTGCGATTATTATATTTGATCTACTTTTCATCATAAAAGACGATTTGATTCAAAAATGATCACATTTATAACGAGACAGCATCACCAAGCAACCATCCAATAGCTTTCGTTTCTGCTATTTATTCAATTCATGTAGAATCCACTTATCCAACTTTTACTAATTTCAACCAAGTGATTCAAAATTGTTTACTCTATAATAGCAAACGTTAGCGATAAATCATTATAACTTTGTGATAGATCTAATTCCATGGTTACCTTCTAATCATCAGTGTCAACCTGCGTTCCTGGGCGACCCCCTAAATTCCTTATTGGTGGTAAAATTACCTTCCACAGATGTTCTGAACCAATTTTAGACTGTTTACTGCGTAGTATCATTGTATCCAAATACACTATTGATGTTTTTCGTGGCTTCTGATGCTGAGGTTGCACGTAGAAACTCGTACATCATAATATTTCAAATTTATGCCTTTTAAAATTTTTTAAATACTGATTATTAAAACAAATTAGCAATGATTTTAATTAATTTTTATTGATGTGTTCAATAGTTTAAATATATAGCAATCAATAAAAAAATTGAGCAACCAAATGTTATGTGATTGTCAAATTATAACTATTTTAATTTATTGTAATCATGTCTAAAAATTTCCTACTTGACAACCAAATATTAGAATTAAATAATAATTCGCTTGGCCGATTTTCCTTAACGGATATCGTTCTTTTCTCTCTTCATTTTGTTATTAATCATAATTTTGTTGTTTTCATTATAATAAATGAAACTACATTTTTATTAATAATAGATTTACCAATTCACTGAACAAAAAGCGAAAATTGTACCTTGAATAATTTACCATTAACCTAATCCATGACTGAAGTCGATTCATGTTTCCAATATTTGATACAAAAAGAAGTAGTCTTTACATAAGCAAGTATCTGTTGTTCAATATTACATTAAATAAATTCTCGGAAAGCTAACATTAAAAAATAAAAGCATAATTTAGTAGGACCATTAAAATTTTCAAAAGGATAATAAAGCAATTATGTTAATATGTAACAAAAAGAAACGATTCCCGGTCAAATGAACGAAGTGTTCATCCATGTTTATTACCTCAATCAACATAGAATCCATTGTAATATTACAGAAACAGTTTTATAAAACAATTAAATGTTCAATAGTGTTTAAATATTGAATAAAAAATTATTATAAAAAAGTGTGAAAGAATAATAAATACTCATACTTCTTCTGGTCAAGTACTTTCTCTTCAATCTTTATCTCGCCAATCCTTTCTTCAACTCCTTCATCCTCCTTCTAATGTAGAAATAGACTTTTTTTGATATAATTCTGAGACTTGATTCAGCTTTTTTCATACAAATTGTGAAAAAAACAACATTTATAAAAGGTATTTATAACACTTTCACAAAGTTTTTGTTTCAAGACTATTTCTTAATATTGGTGCACATATAATAAACTTTAATCTATTATATCGTGGTCATATCTTTAGCGATCGTTTCGATATTGAGAACACATACAAATTGAAGGCTCAATTCAAAGAAGCTCCATTTCTTTAAATGTATAGTAAAAAAGTTTTATAGTGTTTTACATTTCCCCTAAAAATAAATAATAAAAGCAATTATGTTGGGGTTCCAAAATATAAATTCAAATGTTTAATCAAAAAGTTTTGTAAAAAAATTAATTAAAAATTATTCTCTGTTAAAAAATAAATAATTTTCGATTCGCATTATTTTAAAAAAATTTGTAGAATAATTATAAATATTTTGAGATTTGTTTTAGCTATTCAATTTCCAAGGTTATAAAAAACTAGTATATAAACAACTACAAAATCAGTCATACTCACACCATAATTTTCTATAAAATTTTATAAGAGGAAGAATTCGTATCGAAGAGAAGTAAATTTTGTTATTTAAATAATCTTTTCGTTTGTTTATTTTCAAAATCAACTACTGAACTTAGTATCCCATATTCGAGAAAAGGTTCATTTTGATTTTGTTTTAACGGTTATTGTTCGTTTAGAAGATTTATAGTTTCTATAATAATAAACTGTGATCTGACAAACTCGCATTGTTTAACCGTTTGTGAAAGTGTTTATTGTTATTATTGATTTGAATAACATAAAGCTGTGTGTCTTTTCTTTCGGTGCAAGCTCATCATACATAAACCGGACAATCGTGATTCTGATATTGTAGCTCTTAGCCATGTTTTAACACGTCTCAATATGTTAAAACATCGTTCAACTGTACAACTCGTAAATTTTTTTGACTGATAGAAAATAGTCACAATGTTCAAGAACGTCTATTAAAGTTGATGGAAAATTTCTTGATGGAGAAAAAATTGTTCATTTTTCGTACCATGTTGTAGCCTCGATTTGTAAATTTATTATATTGTATTGTGCACCGAGTTTTTTTGCGTTTTTTAAAAATATCGTTTTATCTAATTTTATAATACATTTTGGATGAAATTGAAAAATTGAAATTATGGTTTGGTTATCTTTAGAAAATCTTGACGTTGAAGAAGATATTAAAGAATTCAAATATGGTATAAATATTGATTGTCGAAAGTTTATTTCAGGAGTGTTTCCTGTACAATTATTTCTATATCTTTGCTTGGAACAACACCTGGCTATTTCAATATTGATGAATAATTTTGCAGCCAAATCGAATGATTCCTTAAAAATCTCTTGAGATTTTTCGTCAGAGTTTTCTCGATGCAATAAAAATATATTAATTAAATCCTGAACGTGTCGATGAGCACCTTGTAAATCTAATTGTACAGACTGAAGAGTCTGGGTTACTGGTTCCAAAATGGCTGAATATTTGGCTATTATTTTTAAACAAACGATAAACATTCCATTACTAGTCGCCGTTAAAAAACGATAAGCTTCTTGGCTTGTTGAACCTGTCCAATTCGTTGACATTTCCTCTAGTTTATTAAAAATAAGCCCAAAATGTTTTGAGAAAATGGAAATACTTTTATATTTTGATGTCCATCTTGTTTCTGAAAGAAGAGGAATTGTGGGAACAGTAGCTCTACGTTTTGAACTCTCTCTAAAAAATGTTATTATCGATTTTACTATTCCAATTGTTTGACGGACTTCTGCGACAATGTTCAAATCATTAACTACTAGATTTAATCTATGAGAAGCGCAATGTACATAAGTAGCATTTGGATATCAATTTTTTATTTGCGCCGGAACACCAGCTTCCTTTCCGGTAATAGTTGCACAACTATCGTATCCTTGTTCAATCAATTTACTCATACCCAAACCATATCCCACACACTTGTTAAGAATTGCAGAACTGATGCTTTTAGCATCCATTTCGAAAAGCTTCAAAAAGCCATCAAATTCTTCACGAAAGTTTTTAGCTTCATCAACAAATGGAACACCAAGTGAAAGCTGTTCTACCCCTGCAATATCAGCTGTTTCATCAGCTAAAATTGAAAACCCAATTGATTTATTGACTTCTGAAATGATGGAATCTATCATTTCCAATTCACAAAATTCAATTAATTGATGTTCAGCTCTCACAAAGGTTTAATCAAAAAGTTTGATCCCAAATACCATGAATCTAAAAATTATTTCCCAATCATATAAAATTCGTGATATGTTCAGTAATAAATCTCTCACTCCTCTCGGTTTGTGCTCCGATCTTGTTTATAAATATGCATGTAATGGGTGTAACGCCACATACATTGGAGAGACATCTCGTAATCTCTGCAAACGGATCAAAGAGCATAGTCGGTTGGATAATGGGAGCAATATTGCCGAACATAATTTAAAATGTAAAAAGAAAATCGGAGAAAATGATTTTCAAATTCTGTGTAATCGATTTAAAAATTACTAGGAGAGAGTAACGTATGAGGCCTTATTAATAAGATCCATGGATCCAAAAATTAATATTCAAGCTTCACACTCTACTTCTCTGTTAAACATTTTCAAATTGAGCCTTTATTACATGATTGATTGCACAATCACATTTCTCATATATAAGCTGCAAAAAGCCAGTGTTAATTTAGTCTGAAGATGGCGGGTAACCCGTCGCGATTAATTACAAAAATAAATTTTGAAAAATGGCGTTCACTTTTTAAAAATGAAGAATATCAATTGCCATTATTTTTTACATTCCTTATTAAATTTTTAACTTAATTTTTTTTATTAAAATTAAATAGCTTTTAGTTAGCTTTTAGACTAAAATAACTTTTTTCTGAGACTATGGGAGATCGACATAGTACAATTAAAACGATAAATTATTCAAGTTTCCAGGGGGACAATTGCCCTCTTTGCCCCCTTTTGGGGACGCCCATGTATTAGGTTGTCCTGGTAAAATGCAAGAAAAATGAGACTCTTTCTTCAGATTGCAAACCTCAAAAGTTGTATAAGAGATAATAATCACAAGCCTTTTACTAACATGATCAAAGTGTAAAAAATGATCTTTTTAAATAACTTCTAATAGTATTACTGAAACTATTGGAATTGTATCATGAACTATCATTAAAAATTTGTAATAATTGTACTATTAGGTTGTCCTAAAAGTTCCCGGTCAAGAATGAAAAATATAATTTTTTGTACAAGAATTTATTTTAAATAAATAGCAATTAATCTTCAAAGTACAGTCCATCGTTTTCGACTACTTTTTGCCAACGGTCTGCAATCTTTCAGATCAGGTCAAAGTACCATTCCGGCTGCTTCGATTTGAAGAACTCTTGACATGCTTGTTCAACTTCATCGAATGCTTCGAATCGGTGGCCTTTCAAGAAGTGTTGCATGGATCGGAAGAGACCATAGTCGGATGGAGCGCAATCAGGGCTGTAAGCAGGATGCGGCAGGATTTCGATTCCATCAAACTCTTGGAACCTGCCCGTGGTCTTCTTGACGGTATGCGGCTTGGCATTGTCTTGCTGAAGCAGTGTACATTTTCGGTTGATTAAGGCATGGTACTTCTCCTTGAGCTTTTCGTAGACACGGTACAGCTGTAGACAATAGAGCCCTGCATTGAAGGTCTGAACCAACTCAAAGTGCATGACTCCCTCAAAGTTGCAACACACACAACATGATTTTCAAGTATTTTTCTTGTTTTGGAACTGTCGCCGTTGCTTGTCACGGTGGCACATATCACTTGTCTCGGTTGTGGTTGACCAAGTAGACCAACTTCTCGTCCGACGTCACAATTCGTTTCCAAAATCGGTCACCTCGTGGATTCTATAGCAGTTGTCGGAAAATTTTGACTCTTTTATCGGTCTGTGCATTGGTGAGTTCGTGTGCACAAAGTCGAAGTGCTTCAAATGCCAATGTATGGTTAACTTGCCAACTCCAAGCTCAAATACCAAATCACAAGTGCTTGACGAAGGCTTCATGTCTAACTCTGCTTGCAAGTCATCGTTGTCCATTTTGTTGGTCGTCCAGAACGAGGACTGTCATTCAAGTCAAATTTGTATTTATTGAAAAGCTTGAACCAATCAATTGCCATACTTTTTCCGACCGTTTGTGTACATTCAACTTTGCAAATTGCCTTAGCAGCATCTCGTGTTATCAAGCCTTTCTTCCAATAGTGATGCAGCAACACACGGATTTCAAGCTCTGTAATCTTATAGTCCATATAATGCTATAAATAAATCTATGTATATTAATATCAAATAAATAATGCCAAAAAGAAATTTGAAAAAAATTGTATTTTCTTTTTTTTGACCGGCAACTTTTAGGACAACCTAATATGTTTCCAACAAGAATGATTATTGTAGTAGCCTATAGTCTCACTCATACACCCGTTTACATTCTATTAGGACCTTTTACATTCATTAAGGATATATATATATATATATATATATATATATATATATATATATATATATATATGTATATATAAACGA
>MQRK01254919.1:33344-52031 GCA_001938485.1 Girardia tigrina
ATATATATATATATATATATATATATATATATATATATATATATAGGATAAAAAAAATAAAAAAAATACACAAAGCATACACATATACACACAAACAAATTAAAAAAACATACCTCATACAAACAATTTTTTTACATTCCTTAAGGGCATTTAACGTTTTAATAGGGAAAATTAAAATTATAATATACAAATATTTTTAATTTTTTCTAAAAAACCATAAATAAATTTATGGATATTTATCACTGGAACATCATCAGTCCTCCAAGGAAAAGCAAAATAAACATGAACGATAAATAATAATAATATAAACGAATAATAATAATAATAATAATAAATAAACGAACTCTGGACTGTGCAATTTAGCCAAAATTCTATCTTCAGAACAATTTGACACCATGATCGTTTGTCTGTGTCTCCTCTGTTTGTTACTTTCATGTCTCTTACTGTTCGAATGATTCTTTCTGTAAGCCCTTTTGATTGATGTTCAAACGGGTCACTAAACATTTCTTCAATTCTTTATCTCTGGCAAAATTCTTTAAATATTCCGATAGTAGAGCATTTTCCATTATCCGTTAATATCGTTTTTGGCTTTCCATATCTATATATCCGTTTGACCAACACGCATTGAACTATAGTCTCTTCCATTTGAGCTCTAATTTCTTGTAAACAGACCAATTTTGAAAACACTGGTCCACCATAACCAATAAATATGGATAGATGCTATTCTTGTCACCCACATATGCGATATTTATCACGACTTGCTCTAAAACCTCGTCATTTCTTTTTGGAATCAGCTTTTCCTTTGTTTCTTCGCTTGAAATCTTTCTGTACACGTATTCCTGACATTCTCTGATAACAATTTTATTGTTATAACAAATATTATTTATGACATTAAATATGGATCGTTAAATTATGAGTAATTTTTGTTTGTTTAAATGGTTTTTTAAGACTTTGTGTATATTAAGAACATTTAGACAAGTCTCGTTTGAATTTTTATTACAATCACATTTAGAGTCATTATGACTCTCAGAAAGTCTTTCATCATTTGTCATCGTTATAATTGGTTTTCTTATTTCTATTTTTAATCATGACTATTCGAACAATTTTTCTAAGTCATTTTTAAAATATTTAACTTCTAAAAATTATTAATTAAAAATAATAATTTTAACCATTTCTCAATAAATCCCAAAATAATAAAAATGTCATCAAATTATTAAAAATGCATTTAATTTAAATTTTACTAAAAAATATTAAACTTAATTTTAATTGTTAAATTAAAAATATGAACTTATAAAATGATTATTTTAATTATGTTCGAATAGTCAATGACTTTAAACTTAATAAAAAATACCAATTTTTATCCGGGTGGGAGAATCACCATTCTAAATTCAACATACTTAAATCAACATACATCATCCATACATTTACACATTCAAACAATTTAAAATATTCCTCACAGTGTACATTGTGAATTGTTTGTAATTTATTTGATATACGTGACTAATTTATTGAATTGTAATTTGAATTGACGAATTACTTGGATGCCAAAAATTAGTCAGAATTAACAAACTGATTATTTACTATAATTTTGATTCATCAATAACAAATAAAAACGGAAATAAGGTTCAAGCAAAATCAACTGAAGATTTTATATAGAACTTTCTAAACAATTTCCGTTGGAGTTTCAAATTTATCAATTTAACAAAACTGAGATCTCTCGTCATTTGTGACAATATCAAAGAGTTCTTGCCTAATATGTGATCATCGATTGAATTGTGAAAGTGAAGTAAACATTTAGGTCGATTGAATATGTCTAGGATAAAATTCTTTGCTCTTTACAACATTAATTTGCTGAGTTTAAATAGCGTCCAACAGATTCCAAAGAATAAAATAAAAATGAAAACATTAGAATTAATTGATTTAGATTTAAACGAAAAAAATAATCAGTTAGGCTCTATTCTTTAAAAAGAGTCAGGTACTTAAAAATAGAAATTGTACCTGTTAGTCGCGTGTATGCCATTTTCATTATCAGCAAGTTCACAATTTATATTCAACACAAAAAATTATTAATATAACAAAAATCGATTTTAAAATAAATTTTTGTTAACAAAATTTTTTATTTCACTAAATCCTTAATTAATTTCGTTTAAGTTATTATTCTAAATTTTATCCTAATTTTAAATTTATCTATTTAATTTATTATATTCGATAACATTTTTTGAAATTTTATTTAATCAAACTTGATATTATTTTTTAAAATTTCTTTATAAAAATATTCAACTTAATTTTAGTTTCTTTAAAATTAATTTCGTAGTAGTATTTTATTATATATTTACATTATAAATTTTATACCTTTTATTATTTATTCTAAAATTCTTATTTTAAAAACTTTTATTAATTACTTTCCTATTAAAATATAAGGAGTTTATTTAATGTAAGCTTTTTAGAATTTAAACTCTGTTTTTTGTTTTTTTTATAATTATTTAGTTTTTTAAAATTTTAAATTAAATTATTTGGCGTATTGAAAATTTTAACTAACTCATATTACCACACAAGTAAGATTAAGTAAATTCAATTTTTTCTCTCTTAAGCATTGACATAAGAATATAATAAAATATTTAATATTGCACAAATTAAAAAAAACATTTGTAATATAATATATTTTTGTATAAGTAAATAAATTATATAAAATCTCGAATCGAATATATATTTATATCATACAAAGAATAATCAAAAATATTGAAATCAGAGTAGGTTAATCAACAAATTTTCGACCAGAAAGATCAGTGTGAGGGATAATTTGGAATGTTGTAAGTTTGTTGGTTGTATGCTGTTTAGATTGGTGACTCTACTACTCAGATGGGATTGATATGTTTATTGATTGATTATTTAAATCTAATGATATAAATTTTAAGTACGAATTAAAGTTTTATAATTATGAATTTTAATAATATTTTTAGTAAACGATTTTAACGTATTAAATTTAATATATTTTAAAAATTAATGTTCATTTAATAAATTACCTAATGCCTTTTTATCCAATAAAATTTAAGAAATTAAAAATTAATATTAAAAATTTCCCATTCATTGTTTTTTTAGATATGAATATATCAGAGACTATATCAATCAAAGAAAGATGCTCTCTAAAAATTGTTGAGAAGAATCTGTTTGTGTTGTCAATAAATGTTTGCATTCAAATTGTGATGCTAATAATATTGATTTTTACGTGACCAGGTAAAAAAAGTAGAAAGTTTAAAATTTTAAAGAATACGTGGCGATTTTTGGTCTAAAAAAGAAAGAAAATTAAATAATGAATTATTGTGATTAAATGGGAGTCAGAGTTTTGTGATGAATTTTGGTGTCGAGAATTGTAAATTGTAATTCCGGATATTTGATATTGTGATTTCAGTTGAATCGATAAATTTAATTAAACTTTGTTTTTCGCAATTTGTGAAGTTGTCAGTAATGTTTTTGTTCGTGAATAAAAAATGATAGAAATTGTTTTATCAATTTTTATAGAAATTGAATAAAATTAAATTAAATGTTTGTTGTTTTAATAAAAGAAATAAGACCGTTGATATTTTTGTCTCAAATGTTTGCTGTTGTGTTACCGTTAGGCTGACTTGAGATAAAGCTCGTCAGCGATGCCGTCACCATTTTGTTTTTTTCGAATCGAGAACCCATAAGTGCGAATAAACTTCCAAGAGAGTTACAAATCGATTTTTTCGTCGTATTATGGCGATTATGTGAAGATAATTGACGATTTTGTGTTCGATTGTGACAATAACAGCAAAGATAACGATAAAATCCATTTTTTGTGTAAAAACGCTTTATCTAGACATTTTAGCGGGGTCTCTGTTATTATTGATGTGGTAGAAAGTTTTTATGATTTGCGACCAGAAGAATGTTCGACTGTCACGAGTTTCGGTCGTCTCGGGGAATGAGATCACTCTGGGGGAACGAGAAAAGACAGATATTTTTCTTTTCCATTGTTCCCTAAAGTAGGGACAGATAGGCGCAGTGATAGAGAGTCGCAACAGTCCAGCGCAAACCATTTTGTGATCATATATATAAAAAATATTTTTTTATTTGTCCTAAATAATAAAAAATCAAAGTTTCTATTTATTTTATGGTAAAAATTTGGCAACACGCTTCAAATTCAAAAGTATTATAAAATCTTCTTTAGTCCTGGAAGAGTTATAAATCAGAATTATATATTTTATGAATTAAATGAAATACCAATATTTATTGTTTTTGAGATACGACATACGATATTCCAAAACGGCTCTAATTTATGGATGTAATTATTGAGCAGCCAGCGCGGAGCTTCGACAGACTCTGTGAAAGAAGCCATATTTGCGGTATATTCAATATATGTTAATTTGCAACAGTCGTTTTTCTTCATTTTGAAACTTAAATAATATTTTAAAGATATTTAATGCAAAATAATATAATAAATAAATTACGAAGAACAAATTAGAAATATTTTTTTTATTTAATTCATTTGAGAAGTTTTTCTAATGTTTTATATATTTATTTTTTATTTAACTATTAATAGATTACAAATTAACTATATTAAGGATATTAACAGACGAAGTCGTATTACAAGATTTATTACGACTAAAATGATCTGTAATCAGCATCTGGGGCATGACTTGTTTCTTCAATTGATTTTTCAAAAAATTTGCCAAAATCTGCAAAGATTAAAACAATTGTATTTTTAATTAATTGTTAAATAACAATTAATTTATTATACAATTAGTAATATAAWTTTTTAAATTCGACAATAATTGACTTCAATTGTCTAGGGAGAGATGCCATGCTTCAAACACCAACCAGTCTCAAACATACTATAAAACTCATTCAACAATCACTCAACATCATTCAAACATCATTCCAATATCCCTCACAAACTAATTACACAACTTAATTGCATATAAATTAACATTTTAAAAGGTAATTTATTAAACAAACAATTATTATAGTTTGAAATGGTATGTGATATGACTAATGAATATGGGGTCTACTATTGAAAAAATAATAAAGTAAAATTTACTTTCAATCGCAAACAAGTTATAAATGCATCATTTCTTCAAGACATTTCCACTACACCAAAGGGTTCTAAAGGCTGATGGTTGTAAGATCTGATGGCTGTTGGATAAAAAAACCTTTTAGACTGTATTCTTCCAATCAATTTTTGTAACTTAAGATGGCCAAAGAAATAATAATCAGATAAAGATTCATCAAAGCTGTTAAAAGGGTAATGAGTAAAGTGACCATATCTAAGTGATGAAATTGACAGCTCACTGATGTGAATGGGTACATTGTCGTGCAAATAGCACAAGTTGCAACCTCTAATCTTTCATCTGTGTCGTGGTCTGTAATAATAGCTTTGAGCAGAAGTCAGTGTTGACATAAACGCTAGTCACAACAAAGTAATTGGCAATCATGACCGTACATCCAAAAGAGACATGAGCACGACAGCTGTTTTGTAAAATGTTGATGACCCCGTGTTTCTAGAAGAACCTTACCTCAGTAGCTTCTTTTCTTGTGGGTTCTAGGTGCTTTGACCACAGAGGGTTTGACCATAATTGTTAAGAATATATATATATATATATATATATATCTGTGAAAACAAAGAACTAAAAATAAGTATTCTATGTATATATATATATATATATATATAGGAAAAATTTTAAAAATAGAATATTTTTATTGTTTATTTAAAAAATAGAATACTTTGTATGCGAGAAAGTTTAATGAAATACAATCCAAAGCTGTAAAGTTCATCGAACAAATCAATTTGCAGACAGAACATGGTGTTAGTTTAAGTCTTACTGCAAATGATAGACACCGACCCCATCGTGTACCAAAGAAATTCAATTATGAAACAGATGACGAAAATGAATACACATTTTCTGCAAACCGGAAATTTGAAATTGACAATGCAATTACACAAGTCCCGTCAAGATTTTCTGCCAACAAGGATCTGTATGTGGAGATAAGCCTTTTGAATCCGAACAAGTTTGATAGCATCCAAAATTATCTGAAAGAAAATCCGTCACTTCTTTTAAAATTGACAGGCATGGCAAATGTAAATGTGCGTGATTTGCGTGATGAATTGATCTCGTTTGCTCTCAACTACCGTGATATACAGTCCACCAATTTCCTTCAAACTGAAATTTCTGTTAATGAGGCTAGCAGTCCATTGAATTTTGCTGAAAAAAATCGAGTATACTCAAGATATATGCTTGAAAAGTAACATTCTTTGTCAGAACTGTCTTGTATGTGCTTTCAAAGCTTTCCATTTCCATAATTTATTTGTTTCCTCCTACACAAATTTGTACATTGTGTATAAGACTGTCATGACACTCAGCTGTACACAGGTCAGTTGTGAATGCTCATTTAGTAAAATGAAAATAATAAAAACGATTGGACAACCACACCTAGAAGCACTAATATTGATTGCTTTAGAAGAGAAGAATTTCCCCATAGATCATGATGTCATCATAGACAACCTTGCAGAAAGTTCTAACGAATTAAATGTACTAACATATTCTCCTGTTTATTTCTGTCTATTACTTGCTCCACATACTGTATATGTTGTTTCCTCGTGTTAAATGAGCCTTTCTAATCATTTTCTTTTTAATGGGTATTCAAATGATATTACAATGTTGGTGTATAACTACCATAGTGTGCCCAAAAGTCATTTTTCATGTAAATTTAACATAGAGGTAAAATTTGTTTAGAAAGAATTCGTGACCCTGCTTGCAATTACGGGCTCCTGAGGTATATCAGCAATCCTGAGAATAAGTAGCCAGTCCGCCAGTGTTTATAAGGTTTATGAATACAATACAGACAAACAAAATCTAATTTCATTTCACTTTTTTAAAAATAATGATAATTCATATAAATTCATAAAAGTTTCAGTGAAAAATAAATGCGAAGAAACGGAAAGCTGATAAAGAAAAAAAAGAATCAAAAAATAATTTCAGTAAAAAAATTGTTTTTAAAACACGCTTACTTATTTTATTCAATTCATCGACTAAAGACAATTTTCATTCTTACTAATCACTTTCAACACATACATCCAAGCACAAATGCACATTCGTGCGCACACACATTCGTGCACACACACATCACACGGAAACTAAGACTAAACTAACCGAAATTATTCAATTATTATTGAATCAGTCTCTTTCAATGAAAACCAAATACATGAAAAGAAATTTTTAAATAATTTCATATTAAATAGAAGTTATTTGGAAAAATAAATAAATAATATAAATCCATTAAATATGTTTAAATTTATTTTCAACTTTTTATCTTGATTTCAATTTACATAAAAGTTACCGCGATTTAATTATTATTTCGAATCTCCAGACCTAATTAACTCATAATAATTGCCCATCTCGATAATTTTCCAATATTTACAAAGATCATTTTCCACAGCTTTTTTTTCTGGCTGTAGAAAAACAAATTTTCTTTCTTGTATCAAAAATGGTTTCTTTTTTCATTCCTGAAAACTATTTTTTTTCAAACAAATAATTGAGTTATTAAATAAAAAAAATGAAATTTTCATCTATATTCTTTGGGGTTTTTTTCCTATGTTATTTTGTCCTTTTAAATTGGAAATTAATTAAACTTTTTCTTGTAATATTTTTTTTGTTATTTTGGTTTATTATTTTTCAGTAAGTTTAAATTATGGTTTAATTGTACATTTCGTACAATTGATAGTTCGGCCATGTATTGGGGACGCTGCACCGACTCAGTGGGGACTACATGGGCCCAATCACCGACCAGTGACCCTGGAGTATGTTTCGCGAGAAACATTTCAAAATTAATAGTAACCTACCGGTTTCGGATGGCGTTGGGATATAGTGGGGGCCGCCATCTTGCCCGACAGCTCCGGAACGATGTCGATTCGATTTGAGGGCGATCTAGCTGAGACGCGATGATAAAACGGAGAAATCGAATTCTTTGCCGTTGGTGCCGTCGATATGATGCGCAGATTTATCGAGACAAATATTCGATATTGTTGATGTCAATGGAGAGAAATGGCGCAACAAATTCGAGTGGATCTTCGAGATCAATAATCTCTCGAGCATTTTCTGCGACGGGCGCTCGGGCAAACTGATGTCGACGATGTAGGTTTTGGGGTCCGGTGAGTTGTCGAACAGTTTTGTGAAAAAATCGAAACAGTTTTCGATGCATAAATCTTAAAACATATATAAAGTTTTTTGGTAATGTGAACAGTTTCGGATAATAATTTGGAAATTTCTGCAATCTTTGAAGTAGAGATGAACATTTTATCAAGCGATATCTCAAACTTCTCCTGTATCCAGGTTTTAATTTTACTTCAAATCCTTTTATTGATCTTTTTTTAAACCAATATTTAATTTGAATAAAAAATTATAATTATAACCATAATCTTAACTACAATCTTATATTTTTTTATAGTTACAACTACAATTACAATTACTTCGGGCACCAAAAAATCGTTTCTCTTTCAATTTCTTCTTTAATCTCTTCCAGCTTTAAGAAAAAAACTAAAAGTACAGGTCAAAATAAACATGAATAGGCTCATACAAATTTCACACGATTAAAAGGAAATTAACGAATGATTACAAGTTAAGATGATACACCAGACACTAAAGACATAACAGGTATGAAATAAGTTATAAGGGTGTTTATACAGAATATCTTAGATTCGAGATGATTTTTCGAATCTTTGTTTAAAGAAGAACCGAAATAGACATTATTCAAAATTTTATTAATACAACACAATAACATATTTTTCGAAAAAATTTTCTTTTGAACATACCTTATAAAGTATGAGTATGATGGATAATTTTATGTCTTAAAGAAGTTTGTGTTCAATAAAGTTCTTAAATCATGTTGTGATGTGGATTTGTTAACGAACAGAAGATATTAAAGAGGAAAATACAAGCACATTAAACAGGGTTTCCCAATTAATGGTGCTCGCACCCTTTGGGGTGCGGTGCAGCATTCCACGGGGTGCGAGATGGTTTTTCATTTTTCCACATATTACTTTTAGTGTTAAATTTTATAATTTATCAAAAAACCTAATCTTAAGCACTTAATCCTAAAAGTTTTACATGAGAAATAAATTATAAATACTATTATAAATAAAATTTTAGATTTACATTTTGATTAAATATTCAGACAAAATATTTTAATATTGTGACGTTATTTTAAATTATGGGGAAAAAGGAAACCACAACCTGGTATTTTATTTATAAAGTTACTTTTTTCTAATAAACTTCATCTATATTTTTTCAGATAAAATTTTCAAATTTGAAATTAACCCTTCATCGTGTCAAAGAAAAGGAAATAGAATGATGATTATTTGCATTTTTGTTTTACTTGCAGAGAAATAACCAAATATCTTAAAAAACACCAGTGCTTATTTTGTAATGTTGTCTTCTAAAACAAAAATTTCAAGCCATCTAAGTTGTAAGAACACTTCAACAACCGGCATAGTTGAGCAGATGTTGCAGGTCATGATGTTAAATCATTGAAAGCAAAAAAAATCCGCTTTGATTCAGGAGGAACCCTTCCAAAGTTAGGTTTTAAATCTGTTGACAAACCACTGTTGTTGGCTTCATACCACGTGGCATACAAAGTAACCAAGTCCAAGCAGCCCATACAATTGCAGAAGATGTGATAAAGCCATGTATAATATAAATGGCGCAAAATTTTCTGGGAAAAGAAGCCTGTAACAAGCTTTAAATAGTCCCGTTATCAAATAATGTTATTCAGAGCCGAATTAGTGATTTAAGTACGGGCATTTTGGACCAAATTATCGCAGATATCAAAGCTAGTCCTTTGAATATCTCTCTCCAGTTGGATGAAACAATGTGATGTTGAAAACTGCAGTGAACTCATCGCATTCGTAAGATATGTTCATGATTGTGCTGTAAAAGAAGATTTTCTGTTCTGGGAAGATATGAATAGAACTACTAAAGAAAGAGATATATTCAAATGTGTGAAGAATTTATTTTGCAAAACATGAATTATACATGAAAATTATTGGTATTTTTGTACCGACGGGGCCCCTGATATGCTGGGAAATACTTCAGGATTTTTGGCTTATTAAAACAAATTATGCCGAACTTGCAAGGTACCAACTGATTTCTTTATCGACATGCTTTAGAATCAAAAACACTGTCTCCAAAGTTGAAAAATGACTTTAATATTAGGTTTTTTAAAAAATAATGTCGTTTTTTGAATGGTGCTGATTTTTGATCATGTTTTGAAATAAATCTTTATCATTAATTTATGTTTTGTACATAATTATAAAGCTTATGAGAAACTCAATATTTCTATGATACTTTGTTTAAATATTAACTTTAAAATAACGTGTTTATTTAAATGTTTGTCAATATGCAAAAATCGCAATTACGAGCAATTTTTTTGTATGAATTCAAACTGTGCCACAAAGCATCGGAGGTCGCCCGTATTATCAACGGTGCATTAGGCGATAGAACCACAAGCAAACGTATGTTACAACGTTGGTTCGAAAAATTTCAAGGAGATGAGACCCTCAAAGATGATGATGCCGTGGACGGACACCTGCTATTGAAAATGAAAATTTGAAGGTTCTAATAGAAGCAAATCCACACACAACAGTTTGAGAGCTTGCGGAGGAACTAGGTGTCATGATAGGAACAATTTCAAACCATCTGCGTGACATTGGGAAGTCGAAAAAAACTGGATAAATGGATTCCATACGAATTAAATGACAATCAAAAAAGGCGTTGTTTTGAGGCATCGTCTTCACTATTTCATCGGAACAAAAATGATCTGTTTCTGGACCGAATTGTAACGTGTGATGAAAAGTGGATTCTCTACAACAATTGGAGACGTTCTTCTCAATGGTTGGACCACGATCAAGCTCCGCAGCCCTTTCCAAGGCCAAAATTGTACCAAAAAATATAATGGTGACTGTTTGGTGGTCTGCAGTCGGTGTTATTCATCATAGCTTCTTAAATGCAGGTAAGATAATAACGGTAGAGAGATACTGCCAGGAAATTTTCAAAATGAACCAAAAACTCCTACAACAACAACAACCAGCATTAGTCAATAGGAAGGGGCCTATTCTTCTCCACGACAACTTTCAGCCACACATCGCACGTCTGACAATGAAATTGTTGAACGAACTTGGCTACGAAACTTTGAGTCATCCAACATACTCACCTGACATCTCGCCTACAGAGTATCACTTTTTCAAACATCTTGACATTTTCCTCCAGGAGAAATACTTCAAAAATCAAGGAAATTCTAAAACTGCCTTCAACGATTTCATCGCCTCCAGAAAGCAAGAATTTTATGCAACCGGAATAGATAAACTCGTTCAACGTTGGTAAAAGTGTATTGATGGTAACGGTTTTTATTTCGATAATTAAAGTTGATTCTAAGCTGAGATATTTGTCTTTAAAGATTAAGGTTAAAAATGACATTATTTTTTAAACAACCTAATACTACTGTAAAAACCGTCAGTTTGATTAAGGATCGTGCTCTGAATCACGGCCTCTTCAAGTCACTTAGTCAAGATTTTGGAAGCGAGCGTTAAATTTTTCATAACCACATGAAAGTCTACTGTCTGTCACGAGGGAGAGCTTTAGCGTGTTTCTTCGAATTGCGAGAAGAAGTCAAAGCTTTGCTAAAGGAACGTGACTATGATCTTCTCAAAGAAATTGAATCAAAAGAATTCAACCTGATGCTAGCTTATTTGAATAACATTTTCAGTCGTATTAATGACCTGAGTATTTCTCTTAAAGGAGAAAACATAAAAATATTAAAATGTTGTAAAAAGTTAAATGGTTTCAAAGAAAAGTTACATCTCTGGTGTCGACGAGTTCTAAGAGATAATCTTTCAAATTTTCCATCACTCGAAGAAATGGTTGATGAAGAAGAGTCCCTAATTACAAGTGTATGTGAAGAAATTGTTAATCATTTGGAAAAACTATCAAAGTCATTTGATGGATGTTTTGGAGGAGAAGAACTAGTAACTTCTAAAGAATTGATAATAAATCCTTACTAAGGAATTTAAAAAATAATGGCAATTGATATTCATTATTAAAAAGTGAACGCCATTTTTCACAATTTATTTTCGTAATTAATTTCGGTGGATTACCCGCCATCTTCAGACTAAATTAACAACTGGCTTTTTGCAGCTTATAAATGAGAAAGGTGATTATGCAATCAATCATGTAATAAAGGCTCTATTTGAAAATGTTTAACAGAGAAGTTGAGTGTGAACCTTGGATATTAATTTTTGGATCCATGGATCTTATTAATAAGGCCTCAGACGTTACTCTCTCCCAATAATTTTTAAATCGATTAAAGAAAATTAATATTCAAAATTGATATTCAAGCTTCACACTCAACTTCTCTGTTAAACATTTTCAAATAGAGCCTTTATTACATGATTGATTGCATAATCACCTTTATCATTTATAAGCTGCAAAAAGCCAGTGTTAATGTAGTCTGAAGATGGCGGGAATCCGCCGAAATTAATTACGAAAATAAATTGTGAAAAATGGCGTTCACTTTTTAATAAATCCTTACTCTATTAATTTGGATTATAGTTCAAATGATGAAAAGTTGAAAGACGATCTTATTGAATTGCACACAAATCGTGTTCTTGAAATGCAGTTTGAAAATAAAACTCTGGAACAATATTGATGCTTCGTAATGAAAGTGTTTCCAAGATTTTGTGAAAAGGCACTGAATGTATTAGTTTAATATTATTTTCTTTTATTTGTGAAAATGTTTTTAATTAATAAAATATTTTAACGTTTTATTTATTATCAATATTTCAGTTTAAAAGCCTTTTATTACCTACAATTATTTTGAATACAATACAAATTTTAAATACAATTTAAATACAAAAAATAATTTACAGTATTCAAATTTTTATTATTATTACGATACATTAATGATAAAAGTTTTTTAATTTTTTTACGAAACTGTTTAGAATTAAGTATTTGTCAAATCTTTAATTTATAGAATTTCAAACTGACTTTAAAATTATCAGTTTTTTTTATTTACATCTCTGGTAACAAAGTTCATTATTTTATTTTTTTAGAATAACATTTAAAATTAGTACAAACATAATTATTCTTGTCTTTATATATTTCTTTTAAATCAATTATTTAAAAATCCATTATTTCCCAATTAATTTCATTTTAAATTTTTACTCTACAATTAAAATTTGATTATTTCCGAAAATAACTTTTTAAAATTAATTAAGATTATTTTTTAATTATGATTGCTTAGAAAACTTTTGATTTTAAATATTTCCTTATTTTAGAAATTCTTTATAAATATTAATTGTTTCAAAAATTTTAAGAGTGAGCCTGTCCTTCACAATCAATAAGAACAAAAAGAGGATTAATATTACAACAATGGAACTAGATTATTGAAGTTTATGAAAAAAATGAAAAAAAGTTATGAAGAAGGATATTTTCCATAAGCATGAATCAGTACTAAATTTGACCTTTTTCTAATGTCAGTGTCTGAAATTTGATTAATCAAGTTATTATGTCATTTCATATTGAATGTCGGATTTTATTACAAAACCAGAATACATTTTCCGAAAATATGAAGCATATTCAACCAATAGTATATTCCCCATCATTTTCTATAACACCTTTTTACTTAGAAACGAGATTTATTATGCCATGCTTACAAAATTTCTGATCTGAAGAATCGAAAATCTCTTCTATACCGTTTTTTAAACCATCCAGTGAATAGAATGTTTTTACTTAGATAATGTTGCATCGATTTGAATAAAGAAAAAGCAGATGGTGCAATGTCTGGACTATAGGGTAGATGGGATAAAGTTTCCCATCCATACTCCTGGATTTTGCTGTGGGTGTTCTTTGAAACGTGTGGTCATGCATTGTTTTGCTGCAAAATTATATCTTTCTTATTTGCTATTGCCGGAAGTTTAATAGAGATTTGTTCTTTCAAGCTTGTCAATTGAAAGCAATAAATATCCGAGATAACTGTTTCACCAGGTTTCAGCAGTTAAAAGTGAACAATCCCATTCATTTCTATTATATTATACATCACTTATTATATTATTATACATCACTTAGATTATTATACATCACTTACTTTTCGTCTCTGGCGACTATTCATTACTCTGTCAGGAAAGCAATGAAGCGCAGATTACTATCAGCTGAACTTTATCTTGTTCAGTAAGTTGATGTGGTACCCACACACCAGCTCTACTGACTTTGCCTATTGCTTTAATATTGCAGAAAACTGTCACCCTGTCTATTCTTCCTGTTTTATCTGCTATCTCATCTAACGTCTCCTTCAGATCTTCCTAAACTACATGCGAAGAGCTTCATCATCTACAGCTGATCTACGGCCTGGCCTGGGTTCATTTTAAGCTTAAATTATCTCTTCTAAATTTCGAGAACTATCTTTGGCACTTTCTCTCATCCAACGCTCCAGGATAAATCTTATTGATCCTTCTTCCTGCATGCGGAGCATTTTTTCCTTTTCGATATTCATAAAGCATGCAACGTCACAAATACTTTTCCTCAACAATTTTTATTGTCATTTCCGTATTGCTTGAGATAATTTTACGGTTCTCGTAAAAAATTAAAGAGATGCTAATTAACAAAAACGTACAAATATATGCTTCTAAATTTAGGTGATCTACAGCTAGTTACAGTCAGTACACAAAAATCCGACATCCAATATGAAATGACATAATAATAGATCTTTTATCATATTTCAAATATGTGTTAATTTGTCTATAATTATGAAAAATAGAATTTATACTTTAATAAATATTTACAAAAAATTAAAAAAAGAAATAATCAATAATTATATTGTATTTTTGGGCTTCAATAATGAAATTAATCATTCTTTCATAAGGAAAAGTTTGAATATTCATGTTAAAATAATTACGTATATTTCTAATTTTGATATTTATTCTTCTTTATTCTTAAATTATTTGTTAATAATTTTATTTTAAATAAAATAATATTAATTTTCAAAACTAATATAAAATAGAAAAAATTCTTTGGTGAGTTAATCTCGATTTTAATAGCAAAGAAATTCTCTTTTTTATGATACGAAAATTTTATGACAGAAACCGAAACATAATTTTTAATTACTGAATAAATTATCTAATATTACTTTGATTAATTAAATTTATTTATTTATATTTGGGAAAACTAAATGAAATTTTAGAAATCCAATTTTCTTTCCTTTTACATTTTAAATTTCCTAACCGATTCTTCTTCTTTTGGTTGAGCAATTATTTACGGGACTTTTGTTTCTACTTTCCGGTTTATGTCAAATTTCACATATTTTCTTTTATAAAAAAATATTTAAATGTCTTTCGTTTTTCGTTGAATATTTCTAAATTTAATAATAATACTTTATTTTGATAAAACTTAAACAAGATAAAATATTGAAACCAGATTTCATGGGATTCGGTTAACCCGTTTTTCAGTTCCATTCTATGAGGAATATTTTTAATAGTGTTTTTGTATGTTGTTTGGTATGTTGTTTTAGGATTGTGTTTCTCAACCAAGATTGAAGATTGATATTTTGATTGATATATTGATATATACCGTCGGATTATTCGGACAATTTTAAAATGTAAATAACAACTTTATATTTAAACTAATATATTTTAATCAATAAATATATATTAATTTCAATGGATTAACCGTCATCTTCAGATGAACTGATTTTTTTAAAAAAGAAATGGACTTATATACTGCAGATAATGATTATGCAATCAATACGACATCAATAAATCATTAAAAACCCCTCAATAAAGTTGTCGAGAGTGCATTTTGAACGTTAATTTTAGGATCCAAAGATCTTATATATAACGCTTCACATGTCACTCTCTCCCAACAATTCTTAAATTGAGTACACAGAGTTTTTAAGTTATAGATTTTTATCTCCCCTTTACAATGTTTACTATGTCCAGTAATATTACTTCCACTTTCCTTACGATTGTGTTCCCGGATTCTCTTACAGAGATGACACAAAGTCTCTCCAATGTATGTGGGATTACACCCATTTCATTTATATTAGTAAATGAGATCCGAACACAATCCTAACGTTGTTGAAGATTTATTGCTAAACATACGTTCGATTTTTTTGGTACGAGAAATTATTTTTAAATTTATGGTATTATTTACTGCTTTTAAAATGGAATTTTTAGATGTTTTAAAACCTTCTGAATAAGGTACGTTAAAAATATATCCATGTTCTAAACTATTTTTATTATTTTTACAAGATTGATCTTGAACATCTGTTAGTTTATTATTATTACTTTTTAATTAATTTATCAATAGTTTCTTTCGTTAGATTATCAACTACTGATTTGGAAAATCATATATTAATTTTGTTAATTTATTGAGACTTTCATCACATCGCCTATATGTAGATGAAAAAGCACATGAACGAAAATAAGGTATTTGATCATAATTCTACGATATTTAAATTTACAAAAACTATTTGGGGTTGTATACAACCTTTATCAGTTTTCTTTCTGTATATCTCTGTCTCATAAGAACTATTCTTTCTCTCAATTAACAAATCCAGAAACGATAATTTATTGTCATTCTCGGTCTCCATAGTGAACTTTACATTTAAATGCAAAGAAGTCATATAATTTTAAAATAGAGAGATATCATTCTCATTGTTAAAAATCAAGAAGATATATCAACATAGAGTTTATACGCAAAGGGCCTCTGACCAGAAAATAAATCGATTTTATCTTCAATACTCGAAAAAAATATCGAAGCTAAAGTGGGCGCTAATGGTGAACCCATAGCTACTCCATTAAACTGTTTGTTAAATTTATATATTATAATATTCCTAAATCTTGCTTATTTGTACCTTATTCTGAAGGATTTAAAAGTAATTAACAATGAATTAAATTTAAAAATATAATATTATATATATATATATATATATATATATATATATATAATATGTTCATCTAAAAAGTGTGTTTGTTTGTAGGTTTGTTTGCCATGCTATGAAATGTGAAATTGCGGAGGAGCCGGAGTGAATTCCCTTAATCACGTGGTCAATCCGGATAGCCCGCATCAAGACAGTTCTGTCTGTGCAGCGTCATATCCGAAAAGCGCTGGAAGCCGAATTAATTGACAGACTCTTAAATCAACACAGAATTCGAAACAATAAATAATAAATTATAATAATTGCGATTTAAAAATTAAAACAAAAAATTTCAAAGACGAAAATTCAGCTCACCCGTCATATATGATGGGTCTTTTTCTAACCAATATTATGGTTTGGCATTGGATTCACCAGGCTGCTAGGTAACTTGCAATCATAAGTTGATTTCTTTGCGATATCTCGGGACCACAAAGGGTTAAATATTCATATTTTCTCTTTGTCAGTTGATTCTTTTTTCAAAGATCAAAATAAAATACCTTCATTAGTTTGACTATTTCATCCGGGCTCATTTACGTTAGATTATTCTATATTTTTTCATTATTTTTTTCTTATTGCCCATTGTTTAATATACTTTAATGTTATAATAAAAAAATGTTTTTATTTAATATTAAAAGAAAAATTATATGTTAATAAAATACTTACACCTAATTCATTTTTTTATTTATAAAATATATTATTACATATTATTTTATAATAAAAACTCAAGGGTTTTTATGTTTAGTAAGCGAATAAATGTCAAATTTTTCTTAATATTTTATGTATTAGTTTATTATTGATTTTTTTAATGTACTTTTAGAATACCAAACGAAAATTTTAAATTCAAGTAAAAAAATATTATTTTTTGACTTAGGTATTTTACAGCAATTTTATACTGAAAAAAAGAAATACAGAAGAGATTTGAATAAAAACTGGAAATATGTAACATTTTAAAAAATTATATTCGATATTTAAAAAGATTGGCTCTGATTGTAACAAATATTTATTGTCTTGAATATTTTAATTGAAAAAAAATAATTATTTATTGTTACATGCGAGACCAAACTAAATAAAATTTTAAATATAAATAAATTAGAATTTTAAATTTTATTTTTACCAAAAAAAATTTTAAATATATTACCATTATTTTAAATCAATATTTAATTGTCTTGAATGAAAGGAAAAATTATTTTTGCTTAAATTTATTAAAAATATTTACCGATTTCACCATTAGTATCATTAGGGTAAAAAATTAAGTTATGAAATTAAATTAACCCGCAACTACTATTAGCCGGTCAATTTGACTTTTTAACTTTTTTAAATGTATAGATAAGTGAATAATAAATGATATATATATATATATATATAATGAAAAGAAAGGCCATTTTTTAATATTAAATTTATTCCCAATACAGACGCGTTTCACCATTTCGGCATCTTCAGTGCAATGAAATAAAGTGATTAATTGCTATTTATATAGTTGAAAACTATTACATCATACGTCTCAAAAACATGCTGTTTTTTCTTTAAAAAAAAGAAAAGTATTTTTAATGATATTTTAAAAAACTTTAATATGATTAGATGAATCACCTTGCAAGTTTAAACATGGTTTATGATGCTTTATTAACAATGCTTCGGCAATAATCCTTTCATAATTTGTGTCAAAATTATTTAAAATCACTTTAAAATCTTTATTGTAATCCATAAGATTACCTT
>MQRK01254924.1:822-11539 GCA_001938485.1 Girardia tigrina
CCTTGCGGTATCTTTCCACGTCGCATTTTTTCTTTTCTTTTTTTAAGAAAAAATTTTATATAATCAATTTTTTCTTGAAGATAAATATGGTTTTGGATTTCTTAATCCTAATTCCGTTCTTGAAGGTTTATAAATTTTAAGTAAAATCATAATTTCTTTTTCTTTTGGAGTAAGTTGATGTCTTAAGATAAGTTTCCAACAATTAATGTAAGCTAAATAGGTATATAAACTATAACAATATAATGGTTTTTCATCTTTTTTTAATTCTTCGAGATATTGTTTCATCTTTTCCTTTAATAAAAGTTTTGGTGAGATACTCATTTTTTATTTTATTTTTTTATTTTATTTTTTTTTGATAAGTCCTTGTGTTAAAATTCTTAAAATTTCTAAAATTCCTAAAATTCCTAAAATTCTTAAAATTCCTAAAATTCCTAAAATTCCTAAAATTCTTAAAATTCCTAAAATTCCTAAAATTCCTAAAATTCCAAAAATTCCTAAAATTCCAAAAATTCCGAAAATTCCTAAAATTCTTAAAATTCTTAAAATTCTTAAAATTCCTAAAATTTCTAAAATTCTTAAAATTTCTAAAATTTCTAAAATTTCTAAAATTCCTAAAATTTCTAAAATTCTTAAAATTCTTAAAATTGGTAAAATTGGTAAAAATTCTAAAATTTCTAAAATTTCTAAAATTTCTAAAATTTCTAAAATTCTTAAAATTCTTAAATCGTAGTAGTAATAGTAGCCTTCGAACGCCTGCACCGCTACAACCCTCTTTTTACAAAAACCCAAATGTTCCTTCGAACTGTTTTTATTTTTTTTCTTTAAAACCATACTAAGAAATACCAAAAATGTGTAATTGATTAATTTTTGTTTAAAACCATACTGAGAAATACCAAAAAAAGTGTAATTTATTGATTTTTGTTTAAAAAATAAAAACTAGATAATTTCTAAAAAATTCAAAAAAATCACCCCGTGAGCTACTTTTAGGGGTTTTTTATAGCGAAATCGTGTCAAAATTGGGGAATTTTGGTTTTTGTAAAAGAGGGGTCTTTTGCGGTTGCGGGCGTTCGAAGGCTACTATTACTACTAATATTATACAAATTATACAATTATTTACAATGTAAATAAGTGATTTAAATTGTCGTTAATTTTTTTTCCAAAATTTAATCACATTCTCTGTGTTATGAATACTGATATTTACGATCAGCAAAACATCGTATGTGTCAACTTCTATTATCGTAGTTAGACGATATTTCACTCGTGTTGTTTGCAAAGAAACTGAAGTCGAAATTTCGAGGCGTAATGGGGAAGTCTGCGAAGATGAACTAAAATGATTTTTATACCCTGAAGCGACCTACATATGTCACTTACTATCAACAGAGCTTCAAACAGTTAAGTGACCCGCATTGGAACCAACTGAGGTTAGATCACCCAAGCATTGATAACTTAATCATAAAGTCTTTCATTTCAAAGGTTCCGTTATCGTAACAGTTTTCTATCGAAATTGTTTGTTAAACTAAGTGTTAATAAAACAAATGTAAAATGAAATGTGTTTTGTAGCTTGAGAAAAGAGTGATCCACATCATTTATTAAACATCACTAAAGGAAGTTCCATCAAATTAATATACCAGACGACACAAATTCCATGTTTATATTTTGCAACAGAAATACAATAAATTATATAAATTATAACACGCAATCCAAAATTAATTACTTAATAGATGTAGGAAATATTTTTTTTATTTTTGTTACAAATAATAAGTGACATTTGAGTCTTTTGGGATAATATTGTTATTGAATTCCATGGCGTGATGTAAATAAATTATGTTTATTAATTTTATTTTTATGACTCTAAAAGGTAAAACATTTTATTTTACAATTGTTTAACTAAACTTTAATTTACCAAAATTAATTAATGGTTATTAGGTTGGTGCAAAAGTTTTTGGCGTTTTTAGGCAAATTTATTGAGAAATTTTTAGGAAATGTATTTTTTGAAAGCATTTATTCAATTTTGCAAGTTCCCGAGCAAATTTTGGATTCCATCCGTAAAAAGTTCTTAAGGGGTTGGATGATTAATTTTTTATTAATTATTTAAATCACATGATATTAATTTAATAAGATTAATGTTTAAATACTAATTAATTAACAAGTTTTATTATTATAAATTTTTATAATATTTTTTAGTAAAAGTTACGCTCGAGATCCTGAGCAACCCAATAACGCCGCCACCCCACACGCCAGGAACCTTTGAGAGAAGAGTAAGTTGGTTATAGTCTAACTCGACTATAACCATCATGTGTAAATAGGCCCCCGGAGCATGTGGGACGACGACAGAAATTGAGGAGCCGCTGTCCCTTTGTATCCATCAAGAGAACCTTCAGATTGATTACAAGCTAAAAATGAATTAATTAAAAGTCAGAATTTTCGAAAGGTTCGAAAAAAACTCACCCGAAAGCGATAGGGACCCGAGAAACGAGCCAGGTGTAGCTCTCCCGCAGTAGATCCAGTATAGCCTTGAACACAGTCATAGAACATCTGGCAACCCCTTAGATAGGTCCTTGAAAAAGCTGAAAAATCAAAAAAGATGAAGTTAAACTAATTAAGAAAATTAATTAAAAAAACAAGCCATCATCCGATAGCCAGACAGCTGTGGAGGTGGATTCCGGGTCGTTCTGGGTGAGAGATAATTAAATAAGGACATCTTTATGACATGCTTAGCAGAACTTGGCGTGCATGCACAGACGGATAGGTGACATCGGTGTCCTTGAGTCGGGTGGTGTTCTGCGAGACATCAGTAAAGATGTATCGGGTTTGCTTGCGTACCCTGGGGCTTCGGACACTACGCGCTGTCGGTACACTATAAATATAACAGTGTGCCAGCCACTTAACAACACAAAAAATACATCATCCAGTTGGAATCAGAATTTGTTGATTAATATTTGCCAATACAAGTTCCAAGTGCACCATTTTCCATTTTAATCCAGCATCAATAAATTTCAGTGGAATACAATTTATTTTATTATTGCCTAACTGATTAATTTGGAAGAATCCACGATAAGGCCACCCCTATCCTTGTATCATTTTGGTTTCATTTATTTTTCTTAAATTTTGATATATTTGTAATTGTTAATTATAATGATTTATTGTTAACGATAATTATATTAAGTTATGATAATTCAATATTTGTTTTTTTTATTCTTACTTGCTTATTATTTTATTTTGTTGTCATCATTAATATTTCTATCGATGCCCTGTAAGATACCGAAGAGAGTTATACGAGCGGCCTGCCGCCACAGTAGCTATTGTGAGACGATGAGAAGGTATGAGAAACGTAAGCGTTGCGTCAAGTTAGAAGAACGGGAGAAAATGTCGTTGAGGACGAGTATAGAGTTAGGGCTCGAAGAAGAAGCTTGTGGATTAAAGGAGAGATAGCTGGGTGAGAGACGGAGACCCATGTACAGATTGTAAATAGTAATAATTAAATAGTGATTGATAAGGGACTCAAAACGAATAATATATATTGATTTTAAGTTGCATTTCGGATATAACGAAATAAATATTTTGCATTAGGTATTTCGTCATTATCGGGTATTTTCTTTCAGTACTATTGTTAATTTTAAATAAAAAGTTCTTTCATTTTTTTTGAAATTAAACTTAATAAAATTTTCATAAGAGGGTGAAAAATAATATTTATATTTTTTGCAATACGAATTAATTATGTTATTAATTTTCTTCAGTAAATATGGTTCAAGCAACAATATACAATTCAATTTATTAATCAGCGTGTATAACAACAATGGATTTCATCAAAAATTTGACTTAAAATTCGACCAAAAGATACTTAAAAAGTATTAAATGATATAAATGATATTATATAAATGATATGAAATGATATAAATAGTATTAAATGATATATTAAATAATATAAATGAAATTTAACTGCGTGAATAAAGTTGTGTAATCATATAATTAACGATAATAAAGCAATTAATATTAAGGAATATTAAATAATAATAAGTATTAAATGGTAATTGTAAAGTGGGCGCCACTTCGTCTATGTGAGACCTGAGCTGGCCCGATTGTCGTAAATCGATCCTGGGAATTGGATCGAGAGAAACTGCTAAAAAAATAATACCCTACCGGTTTCGGATGGCGTTGGGATATAGTGGGGACCGCCATCTTGCCCGACAGCTCCGGAATGATGTCGATGTGATTTGAGGTCCGGTGAGTTGTCGAACAGCTTTGTGAGAAAATCGAAACAGTTTTCGACGCATAAATCCTCTAATGAGCTGATATGCATTTTGGTGATATATGAAAGAAAGAGAGAGATATAGGTAGACGTAAACAGAGGTTGTGGTAGAAAAAAAACTTCAAGTAGAAAATACCAGAATGAGATAAAAAGAAAATAATCGAAAAATATTGAAAATGTTTATTGCCATTAAAAGATTCGAATAATCCACCGGAAAAGATTTATTTACATGGTTAAAACAAAATTAATTTAGTTAATTCTTTTTTTTAAATTTATAAATCTATACCACGATCCACCAAACTAAATAATAATTACTAATAAGGTTATTCAAGCTGCATTTAGATTTAGTCTTTCAAGCTTCAATTTACGCGTACCTTAAGATTAAACCTACATGTATTATACATATAGCTATTTAAGATAGTCTATAAATTTAATACTATAATTAATTACCAAAGTTAGTAGGCTAAGAGTAAGTTAAACTCTAACTTAACCAGAAAATCTATATTATATATTTCAACAGCTTGAGTCTATACTATCTACAAATAACGAAATACGATACTGCTATTTTATTTTAATTCATTCACTGCATTGACTGCACATGCAGTTGTAACGTTTAAGTAAGTTTGGCTACTGAGGCATAAAATTGATCGATTTGAATGTTATATTTTAGACCAGCATAACCAGTTATAGACTTTATAGTAAAATAACAATCTAAGTATAGCTGTAATGGTAGCATTGTATATATATGATATATATAGGTTACGTTCACCGTACACACTGCGTAATTTTCAACGACAATTTCAAGGACTACGGTACTTTTATTTGAAATAACTTCCCAATAACTTGCTAAAAATATTTTTCCTTGTGATGGAGACCCCGGTTCGGCCGAAACGGTCGAACTCCCTTAAATCCAGCCCTAGAAAGATTGTTGGGATGGAAGTAAAAGAAAAATGCGGGTTCTGCCCCACTACATTAGTATATAAATATTAACATAAAATATCGAAAAGTACAGAAAAATATATAGAATAATATATTAATTATAGTTTTCAATGAAAATGCATGACTTTCTTGTAAAATCTTATAATATATGTATTTTTCAATCAATAAAATAAAAAAATGTATACAATTTATTTAAATTTGAATGATGTAATAAGTAATCGTTATTTGTTTCTTTGCAAATAGTTTTATTTTAATATCACGATAACACGTTGTTTTTTTATACTTGCGATATGCATTTAACTTGCAAAACAGCACAATCCAACCTTTCATATCTCTGCTGATTTTATTGGTTATTTTATACATAACATAAATATTTTAACATAAATTTTATTTAAACATTACAGTGGGACACAAAATACTACACAATACAATCAGATCTATTCAATGTGAAATCTGCTGCTGCTTTATATTTAAAATCTTCTCAAGGTGTGGCTTTAACGATGTTTCAGATAGGCGCAGAGCAGCATTTACTTGAAGTCGGTTTCGATATTTGGTTTTAATAGCTGTCATGGAAGAAAACTTTTTTTCACAAACGTATGTTGTTGCAAAAGTAATCAAAAGCTTAATAGTCTTTTCATTAAGAATCGGATACTCTTCCCTCTCAAAAATCCAGAACTCTGTCAATTTTTTGTTTTTTTTCTAGGGTGCAGTCAGCCGACAATTTAATGAGATTTTCCTTCTCTTTTGGTGTAAGTTTCACGGAGTTAATGTCTGCTTTAAATGAATCACAAATACAAACATTCCCAGTGCGAGGATCTTCATCTTCAAGGTAATACTGGGCAAAGTATTTGCTTTGTCACCTGAACATCAGAAGCCAATCAACTCAGCACACATTCAACACTGGCATCAGTACTACGTAATTCCTCCTGACGAAGCCCGAGCTTTAAAAAGCTTTTAATCTTTTGCTGTTTCATTCAGTAACACTTTCAACCACTAGATTTAAAAATGTAAAAATAAACAATTAAATTCTAAAATTTAGAATCTAAATTAATTACATTGATTTAAACAATTATCCATAAAACTTATAAATTTTATAATTATACGGTTTGCGAAATTTTCATTTTAAATTATTTTTTTTCATTTTATAATGAGAATTTTTCATTATAAATTGAGACCTTTTGAATTTGAATTGATTTTTTATTTTGAAACTATTCTTTGTACTTTGACTTGAGACTTATTATTTTGAAATAATTTTTTATTAAAATGATTTTTCTATTTTGAACTGAATTCTTGTCTTCAGTTATAATTTGACCAACTTAATATTTTGATTTGAAGTTCAAATTGTCAAAACATTTTTACACTGACCGGTAGAATTCTACTGCGGATCAGTGCTGGTCCAAGGACCATCGGTTTGAAACTACTAGTTTAGCATATTTAGGCTCTGTGCAGCTATCGATTTGCCCTTTTTGTACTGTTTCCATAGCAAAGGCACACATTTTTATGGTTTCCGCAATAAAGTGCCGATCTTAAATACATTTGAAATATTCATCACCCCATGTGCAAATCCCTCTCCGTTAGGGTGGAGAACCCTTATTTTTCTTCTCCTGGTGGATCTTTATCGAAACGCGGTGTATTACAGTATTGTACTGCTCATGTTTAATTTCGTTGGTATGTAGGTTGTTGTTGCTATGCATGCGTGTGCTCTGTTTTTAATCTCCGGTGTTCAGCGTGACCGTGGAAATTGGTTGGTGTAAGAAAGGAGTTAGCTTTGGAGGTAAAACCATTTTATGATTGAGTCGTCTGCTAGACAAGCAAAAGTTAAATATTCTGTTATTGCAAAAGCATTAAGTAATGATCATAAAAAATAAAAAGGTAGTTTTAAAGATCGGTTGGATTATTGATTATTTTAAAGTTAACCCCCAGTCTATCACTTTTGCTATCGACTGGGGAGGGCATTTATATTGGTCCAATTGTTTTTAGTATCATTTTTATTTATATTGTCTCTAAATTTATGTTTTTAAAACTTTTTGGCTTTTTTTAGATTTGCCATTGTTACCATGCCAAAAAGCCTATCGATAGTACACATGTGCTGACCCCCCCCCCGGGAAGATGTGGAACAGAATCCTCATTTTTCCTCTCCTAATTGGACCAAGGACAATGATTCTGATCTCCTATCCGAAACTCCCCTGTGGACGACTGTTAAAATTAAAGGACGATCAATTGTAGAATTTCGTATAAAAGATTAAAATGTCTTTTAGATACAGGAGCCCGAGTGAATGTCATTAAAGTGTTTTTAATGAAAGGTATGAAAGATATTCAGATTAGAAAAACAAGAAAGTGAATTCAATGTGCAAATAACTCAGACCTTGTAAACTATGGGATTTTACAATTAAAGGTAATAATAGAAAGGGTACATAAAACAATGGAGCTTTATGTTGTCAAAGAAATAGATCCGGAAATGATTGCTGGTAAGATTTTTCGGATAAATTGGTGACAAAGAGGAAGAAAGAAGCATCAAATGTTGATAGGCTATTGGCAATTAGAGACAGTCCTTCTGATGAAGATAGATTAAAAGGAATAAAAGAATTATACAATCCTACAATTAACAATCAGTTAATGGAACTTTTAACAAAGTATAGATCAATATTCATGGTTGATAAATGGGATATTGGAAAACCTTCGTTAACCAAACACAAGATAGAAACGCATGGAGAACCAGTAATGGTAAAACCGTATAGACAACCGAAACATTTTGAAGACAAACTAGATGATATTATAAAACACTTTGAAGAAAATGATATTATCGAAAAGTGTAGTTCTGCTTTGAACTTTCCCTTGGTATGTGTTTGCAAGAATGAAAACTATGATATTCGAGTGTGCGTAAATTTTCGTTAAAATATAAACTTATTAACAAATTTTATTGCCATTTAAATACATTCCCTAAAATATATCGTGCAGAATCTGCAGTAGAAGTAAGCGGAAATGTTGTATAAAGACCAAAAATCGTAGTACATTAAGTTTAAGTTGGCAATTTCTATACGCCCCTAATGATAAATCTAAAAAAGGGAAAATAAAAATTTCAGAATGCACTTAAGGGTTCACTGAAAGAGTGCTTTAAAAAGTGGATTAAGAAACGTGCGCTGTAATAGGGTTGATACACAGCAAAGTTGGCACACTTGTCTCCATATTTGTAAGTACTAATCTTAAAGTCAAAAGATATACAGAAGTAAGAAAATGTGAAAATTGACTTCCCAGATATATTTCTGATTAAAATAAACGAATAAGTGAGGGAGACCAGAAAAAAATATACCCAGAAAAAAGAAACCACGGAAAATGTATCCAAGGGGAAAAAGAGATCACATAAAATTATAAAATTCAAGTAAATTTTAGAAAAATGAAAAAGTTACTGAGACACTTCAGTAATTAATAAGTTTTTTTAAAAAAAACTCCAATAATAAATGAACATAATCACAATTGATTTTTCGCACAATAAAAAGATATACATAATTATTTTTACCAGTCATCTTATTTCTATGCTTCGAATTTTTTTAATAATATAAAGAAGAAAAATAAGAAAAAAATAATAATTCTTTTTTATTTTAACAACATATCTTATTGCAAATTTGCAAGTGTACATAAATATTTAAATTTATCACGTTTAGAGCGGAAAATTGTTCATTGACCGAACATTTTGCCAAAGTTTTGGGAAAATATGTAAATAAATTAAAATAAAAATATA
Organism: Girardia tigrina; assembly: GCA_001938485.1. NCBI lineage: Eukaryota > Metazoa > Platyhelminthes > Tricladida > Dugesiidae > Girardia > Girardia tigrina. The sequence goes on from MQRK01254924.1 coordinate 9,750, forward strand.
ATTAATAAAAATACTTAAACCAAATAATTAAAATTAATATAAAATAAATAAAGTTAGATAATTAAAGAAATTTAAATAAATTAAAATAACTGAATAAAATTAAAATAATGATTTGTCTCTTTCGATTATTTGGTGATAATATAATTCTAAATTATTATTAGATTGAATTATTCTCAATCGAAAATTCAAATTGTGTGGATTGTTGAAATTTGAATGAACCAATGGGAAATGAATTATGTAATGTAAAATGAAATTGTCTAAATATATGTGTTGATAAAATTTTAAGAAAATGTTAATTGTGATTGCGTGTGTATTTGAAAGTAATAAATGTGTGAATGTGATTGGAGTAATTTCATGTTTGTTTTTGTAACAAGAATTTTAAGCATATTTTTTATGTAAAAAAAATAAATAAATGGTTAATCGTTGTGAAATTAATGAAGTGTCAAATAAATCAATTTCGTGTTTAATTAGTAAAATGAACAAAAGAAGAAAATGTCGATCGATTTGTTGATGTTATCAAGTAGAACAGTAAAAAAAATCGAATTCGAATTTGTGTCAAAGATAATAAAAAGTTTTGCTATTTCTTGAGTTTGTTTGAATTAGTCAAGTGTCTAGATATCACCTGTATAATTTTGAAACGAGTTTGATTTAAAAATTCTAAATCAATGCTTAAATCTCGTTACAATTCTTTGATAAATAATAATCCAGTAAATGAAATTGAGTCAGATTATCCCCCTAATTCAATTAAGCCTTGGGCTGAATAGTGCTCATTTAAAAACTCTGTTCTCTGGTTCCAAATTTAATGTGGAGGCACGGTTTCCATCCAATGTTTATTTAAATACTTTTCAACTACAGGAAGCAATATGCTCTTGTAAAAGTTCTTTTTTTTCTTCTATCGCTCCACAATTCTAATTTTTTCTGAAATTTACTTGAATTTCTTTAATTTTATGTGGCGTCTTTTTTACAAGCTTTTATTACGCTTCATTTGTTTGCCTGTCTGGATGCATGAAATCTTGCGATCGAAAATTCACCCACTTCCCGTTCACCAAGCGACATGAAACTTTCAGGACTGAAGTATTCTAGGTGACAATACACTTTTTCATTGTCACTGCTCATCTACCACCTTTAGTTTGGCCGCAAAAAGTAATTAAAGTGTCGATCTCATGTTTTCCTTAGTAGTAGGCTTTGAAATTTGCTACATCTAAATGTTAATAGAAAGCGGGTTTTCGCTTTATAATTCAGTCAAAAAAATGTGGGAATTGGGTGAAATATATATATGTTGCGGTCGGAAAATGATATAATCATACAACATACATGCAATATAAAAAGGAAAAGAAAACAGAAGGTATTAATACATTTATTCGATTGAAAAATAAGTCCCTGGATCGCTTTGGATTTATTGTATCAAAGGTGGGCAGCATTGTGTCGCAGCTAAAAAACGATAAATGAAGAAAATTAGACAAGAGAATCGAAAACCTACTCGATGAGAAGGACCAAAGGGCATGATAAGCCGTTGGAACCAAACTGTAGAACCCCGAAAGCCTTGGGAAGAAGTAGCCGCTCTAAAAGATAAAATAATTAATTAGAAAAGACCCAAAATGAATTAAGGCACCTCATGGGCGACCCGTTGTTGTTTAGGGGTCATCCGACACCCCACGCGTAGCTTATAATGAGACCGGTCCCTGGGTGTGGTCCGCGAAGCCATGACATCTTCCTGAAGAGGGTTATACCCCTGCAAAGAAATACAAATTAAATAAAGCCAGACAAAGGCTAATTAATAAACAAAGACA
>MQRK01254925.1:0-11878 GCA_001938485.1 Girardia tigrina
TATATATATATATATATATATATATAATTATATATATATATATAATTATTTTAATAACTGTAATTAAAAAAATTGAATTGTGAATTTTCTGGAAAAAATTGAAGGTTTGATTTTGTTTTAATGATATAATTGTAAATTAGTGAATTTTAAAAGGCGATCAAATAAAAAATTTCGAGTTATCGATTGATTTAATGAATTCGTTCTAATTATTCTAATTATTATTCGTGATTATTGATTATCAGCGAATGAATATTTCTCAACTCGACAAACCCGAACTGTTTATGGAGCAAATGAAAATCGGATTGATCGCCGATGTTCGGTATTTGCGATTGCGATGCCAATTGCGACTGTAACAAAAACCAACGAACGATTCTATCGCTTTAGTCTCAATCAATTGGATAAATCCTTGAAATATTTCCAATTAAAACGCGTGAAACACATTTTTCAACTTGGCAATTTGGTCGACGGTCGATGCAAACGATATCGAGGTTTTGATTCGGCAAAGGCAAATTGAAGTGAGATTCAGCAACTATCGATTCTTCACGTTTCATATGATCGGGAATCGAGAGTTGTGCAATTTATCGCGAGAGGAATTCGTTAATTCGTTTCTTGGGAAATCGTTGAGGAAATGTCGATCGAATACGGAGATGAGCGATCGATCGAATTGGAATTGTTATCGAGAGGATTTGTCGGTGATTGCGATGGATCAGTATGAGATCGGTGTGCTCAATCAATGGAAGATCGAACAGTTAAATGAGGATAAAATAATAATTGTTGGCGATCAGTCTATTGTTTAAACAGTCGACGATGCGATTAAAATGAATTCATGTTACAAAATTGAAAGTGATTTGATGATTGTCAATTTACACGAAGATACTAAGATAGCCGAGTTAATTTGAGTCGAAGCATGTGTTGATTGCATAATCAATGACTTCACTGACTTATTCTAGAAATCATTCGAAATAAATGTTTAATAATTTGTGTCATATTTTTTAGGAATGCTTAATATATTTTATAAATAAATTTTTTTTTATTTAAAATTTATTAATTTTTTTTTGTATTTTCTGTTTTTCAAAATTATTTTCAGTTAATTTTTTATGCAAAAATAAAAAATAGTTTTAAAAAACGAGACGAAAAGAAAGTTAAATTTAACTTTCATCCGTCCCTCGGGTCTTTTTCGACCCGAATTGCAAGGGACTTTGGTGTACAGTCGATTTGAGGGACGAATGAAGGTTAAAAATATACAGAAAATAAGTCGGAGAAGTCATCGATTACGTAATAAACATAGGTTATTTTCATTCACGTTAGGTTGCTTGAAAAAATTTAAATAAATTTTTTAATTATTTTTCCTGGAATGCTGATAATTTGTCATATTTTTATTTTTGCAGGGGCCCTTACGGAACTATACCCATTTTGATTGGTAAATTTTGCTAATTTGTTTGTATTTGTAATTTTACAATATCGATTCTCTATTTAAATGTAAAATAGACCTATGAAAATGGACACACGTGTACAACCAAAACAGTTGTTTTCATCATAATAATTTAAAAAGCCAAATCGTAAATTTTAATTAATAAATTAATTTACTGGAAAAACGTCGGCAATTTCGTAATGGAAAAACTTCCCGCTACGATCGGATTCGATGTTATATCGATACTGCCGACATTTATCGATTTTTTATTGCTGATTTCATTGGAAAATGTTTCCCATTCCGGTTTGACCGACTGACAAGCCGGACACCACGGAGCGTGTCTAAAGATCGAGACGGAAATGATCAATTTGTATTTTTCGATAAACGACATAATACTTACAACAAAATCATCCATTCGTCTTTCATGAACTTTTCCCAATTATTATCGGTGAGAATTTGTACTTCGGCATTCAACAGGTTAACGGAACAGACGATTGAAATAAATATCAAGTACACGAGACCCATTTGAATTTGTGTGATTTATTTTAGTCGATTAAAACAACTCCAAAACTATTTCAATATTAATTGGAAAAAAAGGAATAAACGTATGTTAGGTGTTCTTTGAATGCATTATTAAAACTTTTTTATTTCATATTTGTGAAAAATTCTTTAAAAATATTTTTTAGAGATAAGATTTGTATATTCCTGTGAAAATATTTCAAGTGAACGAACTCCTTTCGTTGAACCGTAACTCTAACCTACAACCTAAAAACACATACATTTTAAACATTAATAATTCATTGTGTATGTATTTTTTTGTTTCTAGCACCTAAAATACGTTTCTTGGAACAAATTTATGTGAATATTTTAAATTTGATTTTGTTGATTTTATGAAATATATTATCTAACTTAACTAACTTAAAGTTTGTTTTAATTTAATTTGAAATATTTATTAATACAAATTTATCAATATGATCATTTGTTTATTTTTAAAATTTAATTGTTTTTCTTTAATTTGAAATTTGTATTGCTACTATATGACGAAACAAGATTCCTTGAAGTAATGGAAAACGACAACCGCTGAATATGTGTAACAACTTAACATTCTACACTCACTTGGATAGTCGCGTTGTGATTTCCTTTGTCACTTCCTTAAACACATCTCACTAATTATTTAATTAGCATAACTATTAGTATTAATATTTTAAAGAATTAAATAACGTGTCTAGAAAATTTGTTTTTCAATCAAATATTATCACTCAAAATCAATCGAAATCCCAAAATTTTCAGATTTATATGCTGAAGTCAAAACTGGGTTGACAGGCCAACAGATACTGCGTGGTGAGGGCGTTACGACACATAAAGAGCATTTATTCGATATTGCACATCTGCTATTTTAATAAAAAAAATTAACCTAAAATTGTTTTTCATATTTTATACTTTGAAGCATTAATAAATAATTTGTATTAAAATCATGTTTGTTATTCATTGAAATTCATCATTTAAATTACTATCAATATTTTTGTACCATGCCCAGAACAAGTCTACCAAAACTTTTTATAACTCCCTTTACCAATAAATTTTAATCTTTATGAATAAAGAGATTCAAGGAATATTAAATTATTATTTATTTTATTATTCATTTGTAAAAAAATGGGAAAATGTATTTTAGGTATTAAAAATCATTTTGTTCTTTGAATGAGTTCTTACAGTTTTTTATTGAAAATTTCTTTAAAAGAATTTGGTATTATTTCATCTAATAAAATTATTATTACAATACTACCAGAAAACTGTTTTCTTTACAACGCTCACGGCTGCAGATATCGACATGGTAATGTTAATAAATCTACCGATCGACAATGTGTCGTATTCACTTTTCTCGACAACATTCTCATGGACTCTGAGACCCAATCCATTTTCTGAGTTCAATGGTAACTCTTACTCACTGCGAACTCCTCTTGAGATTTTCTTATTCTTTTCGGGAACAGACGCCTCTTCTCCGCGTACATCAACAAGTTGTGTGTGCTTCAGAGCGCCTTCGGGTTCTAATCAGTAACGAATATGACCCGACTGGTAGTCTCAGTATCTGGCAGTGTTGATACTATTTTTCATTTAAGCGTTTCGGAATGTTAGTTTTAATTATGTCAGGCGAAGACAGCTTCAAGGAGATAAACGTCGGTCAATCCGCGTGCCCCTCGCATTCTGCGGCCGGCTTACGTCATCTCCAAAAAGTTCCTCGCCTCAGTCAGTAATCTCAATTCATATAAAATTTTCCAACATGTGCCACCTTTTACTCGTTCGATTTTCAGAAGATCATTAATGATTTTGAATATGATTTTAAATATAACTCTAAACATCGGTTTACGTTTTTTACATTGATTTGAACTATGAATTTTATTAAAATCTTTTGTATGTAAAACAAATTTTTTGGTGAAGACATTTTATTAAACCAGTTTTTATTTTATCGCATCAAATAAAAATTGCATTAAACCTTTTGAATAACGATACAATTGCTCATAACTTCTCACACTCGAAACTTATCTATAGATTATCATAATCACAACGTGGTCTTTACTCGCAACATTTACTGATGTTTAAAAACTTTCGCAAAAGAAAAGAACTTCCGAAAGATAAGACGCTTCACTTAGTGATTACAGACACATTTCGATGTCAAAAACTGATGATTTTTAATGGACCAATCTCTCGATTTAAACGCACGTATAATCTTCATTAATTTGTCGATTTCGTTTAATTAGTTATTTTATTTATTGAACATTGGAATAACATACTTGAAAATTATCAATTGATTATCATAATTACCACAAAGGATCCGTTAATGAACAAATAAGAAAAAAGGAAAAATAATTTTAAAACCTTTAGAATGTATTCTACTAATTACAATTTTAATTTTGAGTGAGATTTATTTAAGATTATCATTAAATTCAAACTTATCTACTTTATTTATATCGTTCGCTACTATTCCAAATAGGACCTATTCCACATAACCGCCTGAAATTCTATTATCATCGACAACTAAATATAGTATTTACACTAATCATCCTTCGCACATGTCTAGAAAAAAAATTATTTTCCTCTTTTTAGTGCATTGGTAATGCTTGAAAAACGTGGTAGTTTTTATAAAAAAATTTTTTTATTAATAATATTATTTCATGTATTTTTATGCGTTTAAACAAACGAATTTTTTTAATTTAATTTGTTTTCCTTTTTAAAAAATTTTAAAAAATTTTCATTCATTATTCAGAAAATAGTGAAATTGATAAGATTTAAAAATTTCCTAATTAAAAAAATATATAAAGGAAAATATTTCATTTTCAATTTGAAAATTTATTTACTCATTTAATCTATAAATTGATTTAATAATTTCCCAAAACAATATTTTATCTGCGATGTTTGACAGTAGCGATACCAATAGAGACTTATTACCAACGTACCCTTCATCAATTCAAGGTGAACTGAGAATCATTTTACAAGTGAAAGACGAGTTTCTACTTTGCTTCAAGCATCTGGAAACGTTACGAAATCTATGGGATCAACAGCATCGAATAATTACCAAAGAATTTATCATCGAACAAATACGTAGTGGGGAATCAGAAATTGAACAATTGGAAACAGAATTACACAAACAGAAGGAATTTCTCGAGACTCGTGAAAGACACAATGATGCCTTGATTGCCGAGTTGATCAGTCGAGGAGAAACTGTCGTCGCCAATTCGTCAAATCGACGAGTAAAAAGTTGTCGGGCGGCTCTTTTCCGATCGTGCAATATCAACTTCAACGAATCGGCTTACAATGCCAAAGATTCGACGTTTTTAACGGTTTTGGAAAATATTGCCAACAGAATCGATGCCGCTCAAATCGAACTGAAAGAAAATCTTCGGCCATTGTTGGAATTCTACAAAGATCTGTTTTATTTGCAGCTTCATTTCACTCTAGCGTTGACCCAGATCTCGTGCTATTGTATGCCTCTCATGACTGACAGTATCAGTTTGATTGATAGGCTTTTCTTTTGGACAGAAAGACCGGAATTTGAATTAATCAAAAAATCCGGTCAAATATGTGATCGTTTGAGAGACATTTACACGAGACTTCAGAGAATATTGGGACGATTACTCGATTCTGTGGTGTTTCTTCAAGACAGAATCGATTTACAAAGACTACTGGAAATAAAATTTTATGACAAAATGCGACAACTTAATCAACTGAAAGATGAACTTTTGGAAGAAACGCATACAGCTCGACTAAATCTCGATTTGTATGAGGAAGAAAACGATCGTTTAGTTGGAACTTTGATGAAAATCGATCCGACTTTTGTTGAAAGAGAAGCTTTTAAAATGTATGCAGAACATAAGAATGTTTCGTCAATTGATAATCCGGTAACGTCTTTAAATGCAAAAAAACTGACTGACAGTAAAAGCAAAGATGTAGTTTATGATTCGAAAGACGTTAAAAATTTCAATCCGAAGAGAAAAAATAGATCGAAATCCATTCAGCGAAACAGTGTCAGTGGTGGTACAGATGCGATTCCGTCGATCGATAATGTTAATAATACATTTAATGTCTCAAATGTTTATCATTACACAGAAAATATGTTAGATTCCACTGACAGTTTCACAAATGAAAAAATTAGTCAATGGCGTCATAATGCTTTTCATCTTTTAGATCAAATGCGTAAAAGCCATAGTAAAAGTGAATCTAATATTTGTGAATTTTCTGACCTTAATGTGATGTCCGAGCGACCCATATTATTAAGTGGTAAGAAATCGAAAAGCTCATCGAAGTATATGATTCAGTTCAGTGATGACTCCAAAAGTGCATCTGATCATAACCAAACTACAGATGCTCTGGTTTTGACATCAGAAATTCTACCAAAAGATGATTAAATTAAATTAATTGAAAATTTCAAAAAATTTCGTCAATTTTGCCTTGAAAAAATTAATTACAAAAAAGCAAACTTTTTCAGCTATCTTATTGTTTCTTTTAATCATTATTTAAAATATATTTGTGATGGTATAACAAACTTTTAGTGAAAAATGTTTTACATATATTGGGTGTACAACTAATTAATTTCGTATTTTTTTGTTAAAAAAACCATTTATTTAAGTATAAAAGTGAAAAAATATTTTATTCAAAATATTGTCCATCGGAAGCGGCAACTTTTTCCCATCTGTCAGGCAATTTATGGATTCCATCCCAAAAAAACTTCTCATCTTTTGCACCGAGAAAGTCATCAAGCCATTTTTTAATACCTTCAACATTGGTGAACTGTATTCCAGAAAGGTGATTCTGCATCGACCTAAACAAGTGGTAATCAGAAGGAGCTATGTCTGGGCTATAAGGCGGGTGAGGTAGAATTTCCCATCCGGCATTTTCCAAATAATTTTTGACCGGTACTGCAACATGTGGAAGAGCATTGTCATGATGGAAAATCAATTTCTCGTGTCTGGTTGCCCATTCTGGCCGTTTTTCGGCTATTGCTTGCTTCAAACGTATCAATTGTTGCCTGTATAGCTCTCCCATGATCGTCTGGCCCGATTTTAACAGCTCATAGTACAGCACACCCTTCAGATCCCACCAAATACAGAGCATTACCTTCAAACCATGAATATTCGGCTTTGGTGTCGATTTGGCTGGTTGGCCTGGCTTCACATATGATCTTTTACGCTTTGGATTGTCGTAATGAATACACTTTTCATCGCCAGTGACAATACAATGTAAAAACGGTTTCTTTTTGTGGCGATTAAGCAGCATTTCAGACATGCATAATCGTCTCTCAACGTCTCTCGACTCCAATTCGTGTGGCACCCAATTTCCTTGTTTCTGAATATATCCGGCTGCTTTTAAACGTTTAGAAATGGCTTGTTGAGTGACTTCCAATGTTTTTCCAAGTTCTTCTTGAGTTTGACATGGATCTTGATCGAGTAATGTCTCCAATTCTTTGTCTTCATCATTTTTTGATGTACCTGATCGCTCTTTGTCTTCTGTGTCAAAATCGCCACTTTTAAATCGTGCAAACCACTGCTGACATACTATAACCTCTGGAGCATATTCAGGATAAGCTTCTGAGAGTAAACGATGTGCTTCTGTTGCACTTTTCCTTAAATTAAAGAAGAAAAGCAAACCTCCCCGCAAATGCTGTTTTGTTGGAACGTAATTTGACATTTTGACTGTAATAAAAAAAATTGTGTATTTACTAAAATTCAATAAAATTGAATATTGACTACATAAATAGATATGAGGTTAGTAACAAATTCGAAATGAGGTAACAAATATGAAATGAGGTAACAAATATGAAATGAGGTAACAAATACGAATATAAGGTTATTTCGTAACAAATACGAAATTAATTAGTTGTACACCTAATATTATTTTTAGGCTCTGGGCGAACAAATCGAGAAGATACTAAACAATGATGGAGAAGGAAAACTGAAGGAGCTCACTACGGAACTACGTATCCTCTGTAAATCACAATCGAAAGAGAACACTCTGTGTACTCCCTCGAACCCTATTGGGAACAAGGAACTGACCAAACACTTCAATAATCTTTTTAGGGACCTATTAGAGCAGAAAAAACGGACTGATATCGCTGGAGACACTCTAAATCTCGATGATTTGGATTCTCCTCCGACGAGAGAAGAAATAACAGAGGTAGTGAAGCAGGTGAAGAGTGGGACAGGCGTGGGATCTGATGGATTGATCCCTGAAATCTTTAAGTGGGGTGTGAAAATAAGGTGTGAAAATACTAACCCTACTGGAGGAGTGCTTTAGGAACATATAGCACGGATTAGAGGCACTCCCACCTAGTTGGAGAGAGGTCAAAGTGGTGGTTCTTTTCAAAGGGAAAGGCTCTCGAAAAGATTCAAATAACTCCCGAGGCATTTTTCTTTTAGATGTAGGAGGAAAGATTCTAGCCAGAATCATCGCGAACCGAATCACTCCGATCACCGAAGCGATACTGGACGAGTGGTAGTATGGATTCTGGACGGGAAGAGGAACTCAGTTGGCTATAAGTATCCTGAGGAAATTGCAGGAGGAAGCGCGATACAAGAACATTAATATGTATGTTATCTTTATCGACTTGGAGAAGGCATTCGACAGTGTCCTCGGGAGTCTCCCTGGAGCTGTTTAAAGAGACTAGGGATAAGGGGGAGAATGTTAGAGATCATCAAAGCTTTTCATGAGGAATTCGAAGGTTCTATAGGTGATGAAACCTTCAACATGGATAAAGGAGTGCGTCAAGGTTGTGTTTTAGAGCTGCTCCTGTTCAATATTGTATTCGATACGGTTGTGAAAAGAGCAATATTGAACGGTCTCTCTGGAGGAGTGATGATGAAACATGAAGATGGAAGCTTCCTTGAGATCAACAGACTAGCATATGCTGACGATCTCTGCCTCATCGACACGGACTGGAACAACTTGATAAATAATTTGAACATTTTAAATGCATCCTTTTTACATTTAGATCTCAAAATTAACATCGGTAAAACCAAAGTTTTGAACCTAAACGGAGATACTCGGATCCTTACTGCTGGGCACCAGCTTGAGGCCGGTATTGAATGGGTCTCTAGCTTTTGTTACCTAGGATCCACAATCTCTTCAGCAGGAAATGTGGACGCGGAAGTGAAAGAAAGAATTAAGAAAGGAACCCAGAAGATCATGGATCTGAGACCAGTGCTGAAGAGCTCCAAACTGAGTATGAGGAATAAGAAGAAAGTTATCAACGCATGTATATTCTCCGTAGTCTACTACGGCTGTGAAAACTGGAGAACTACGGACAAGAACATTAAGAAATTGCATGCCATTCATAACCTATGCACGCGCATAGTTAGGAAGAAACACAACATTGAAAAGATCCGTATGGACATCCTGGATATTGGACTTCCACATCCCATGGATATTATCGCGAGTAAACAGCTTACTTTCCACAGAAAGACGGAAACTTCAGAGGAGTACGAGACAATCAAACGAATCTGGAAGGGAGAAATACAAATGGGGAAAAAGATCAGTGGGAGAAAGAAGCAATCAATTTCGGAATGTCTTCGAATGGACATACAGTGGCTATTTGTGGATGATGCGGTGTATGGAGATTTCATTAACCGCATCAATCACAGAGATCCGAGGGAAACATACATAAACTCCTTAATTCGATCAGGAAGACTCAATAGGTCAAGAACAACTGTACCGAAACTGATCAACGAGAGAGACAAATGTCACCAATGTCCAGTAGAAAGATGCTACAAGGAGTTTGCCGAAAAAAAGGAGCTGAAGAGAAGCAGGAAAAGGGACCACACGGTGTCCACTTCCGCTAATTATGATCAGCTCAATGAGATACTACAACAGCAATTGCCATTCCCCTGTTCACTATGCAAAATGTCGTACAAAACGAAGGGTTGGCTGACCAGGCACCTCTACCTGGATCATAAATTGGAGGAGACAGAAGAAATTGGAGAACCGACAATGACACCAGCGCAAACCAGAAAAACCACAGAAGAAAGAGTCGTAGAAAACCTCAACATTTCAGGCAACCAGATTCAATCCGTGACGGACCACCCTATCTCGACGGCGGTGGAAGAAGTGATAGGTACTGAAGAAACACATCTGACTTTTAGGATTGTAGATCTAACTGCAAGGGGGGAGTTCAGATGTCCTTTTCGCGGCTGTACGAAGTCCACGAATACAGCCAAAGGTATGCAGAACCATGGCAATACAATCCATTGGTGGTCGTTTCTCACAGGGAAGCCGAAAAGATCTAGGAGACCGAAACTATCCGACCCCGTAGGAGGCCTATCGGGGGGCTGCTAGTGATTCTTTTGTTTGGGTGGACCCTCTAAAGAGCCTAGAGGCTCAATACCATTCGAAAGAGATGGGAGGCCCACATATATTATTTTATTTGATTCAAGATAATGTTTAGAAGAAAGACATTTCGACGCAGTCGTTATTGTATTCAAATTTTGATACTACTTTATTCAATTATTAGTGAAAACATTTTTTCATAAATTTATTGCTATCGATTTATTAACAACATAATTATCGTATTTTCCGCCTAAGAAGCCGAACTTCTGGCCCTAAATTACCCACCTCATGTGAATGAACCAAAGATGTAAAATTATTGGTGGCCTGTTAGATCAGGGCTGTGGAGTCGAAGTAAATATCGGAGTTGTGAAACTCGACACCGACCATTTTTTTTAATTTATTAACCGTAAAATTTCTGAAAATTATTTTTAATTTAGTGTTATCACGTTTTTTAATCACATTTTATTTATTACATTTTTAAAAATTGTATTCCAAAAAATAAAAATTGTATTTCAAAAATTAATAATTGTATTTCAAAAATTAACAATTTTATTTCAAAAATTAGCAATTGCATTTCAAAAATTAACAGTGGTATTTAAAAAGTATCTCCAAAGTTAGGCAGATAGTTATAATTGAAAGAACTCCCAAAATTGATGGATTTTTTTTAATTATTTATTTTTTAATTAGTTTTATTTTTAATTTTTTATTTATTATTTACAATTTTCTTTTAATTGATCTATTTTCTTTTTTTCTTTTATTTACTTAACTTTCCTTATTCTTTTTATTTATTTATATAGAAAATATAATTTAATATTTAAAAATATAACCTTTTCCGATTTAGACTTTATTTATTTTTATAATTAAAACAAATATAAAATACAATAATATAGTTTAAAATATTCCTTCAACATGACCAAACAATGCATCGGATACTATTAAAGGAAGATAAATTATTAAGAGGTAAAGAATTTATATTCGATATCGCATGTCAAATAAAAAGCGTACCTTTAAAAAATTAAGATAGTTTAAAGGATTCATTATCATCAACATACTCATTGTCAGATGATAATTGTGCTTTAGATAAATTTTTAGATGTACAAAACTGTTTGGAATGTCGCCGTTTAGAAATTACTGCACCGGTTAATAAACAAAATAAAGGAAATATGAAGGAGAAATATTCTGAAATATTTAAAAAAATAGAAAAATATGCCCTTTCATCTAAGGTGAAGATACAAGAAGCGATTCGTCATTATCCCGAGGAAGTACAAGATATTGCTAATTTACAACCAGTGTTGCCTCCGAAACAGGTAAACGTCGAACGCTTATTTTTAGCTTTAAAAATTATAAAATCAGATTTACGGAATTCTATTAAGCAGGGTTTGTTAAAGGCAATTCTGTTTTTAAGGACCAATTTGTAATGATTTACTTTCATAAAAGTTGTTTTTAAGAATAAATAAATATTTAGATGATTGGATAACATTAAGTTTTGTTATTTTTAGTGCATATAAAAATATAATATGAATTACGATAAATAAATAAATTTTATTATTTGTTATACATTTATATATTTTTTTACCTCGAAAGTTAATTTTTAGGTCTCTTATTTTTTACGCTTCTGTTTAATTAAAAAATAACTGAAAAATAGCCGACGGTATA
>MQRK01254928.1:1028-30922 GCA_001938485.1 Girardia tigrina
CTCGGTGTCGGTGGAAATCATCCTGAAGCTGTTGAGTAGAATGGGTGTAGGAGACGACTCATGTGATTTGATTAGGCAGTTGTACAAGGACTGTTCATCGGCGTACAAATGTGACAACACGGTAACAGGACAAATCCCGATTTTAGTGGAAGTGAGACAAGGATGTCCACTCTCAATGCTGCTGTTTAATATCGCCATAAACCCGGTCTTACTGGAATTGGACTGGCAATCTTATGGCGGTATGTTAATTGCAAATCACCATGTAAGTTGTCTGGCATACGCCGATGACCTTGTGCTTCTGGCTGATAATCAGAATCACATGCAACTAAGTCTCAGTAGTATTCTCCACTGCCCAAAAATATTATTCATGGTAGCCTACTGCAACATCTATGTCTAACAGCACGACATGGTAATATTACAAATAGCAAAGCATCAGCAGCAATATGTTGCAGAGTACACGTTAATAATACATATCAAACCAATCCATTTAGTTCTTCTGCATCACAGACCTTGTGTCAGTCTTAAGGATGATACTTAATCATAATGCAGCTAATTCTTGTACACAAAACTACACATTTATAAAAGTCATCTTGGGGGCGCCATTTAGAATCCAACTGGGGCGTGGGGGAGGCGGTAGTAGAAGTAACTTTTAGTATCAGTGCTTGTACACAAGTCCTATAGCTAAATCCGCCACTGATGTAGATCTAAGTTTGTTCAAACTTTGGGATGAAAATTATTAATCTTTTGATCGATGAATATGAGCGAAAGCGTTACTGCGGATAGTCATAAAGATAATCTATGTTGTAATAAATTTGTAATCAATGTATGAGTTCTCTTAGCAAGAATTAAATAACAAAAGCTCTTTAAATGTTCCTCAGAAACCGGAAAACAGAGTATTTGTTGAATATAACAATAATTTAACTGGGCGTACTGAGTAGCTTGTATTAGCCATAATAATTTTCATGAAACACTTTAATAATTTGTCGTCCATGTTTATGTGCAGTCGCTCTCTGCAATTATGCCTATCCAGTCCATCGCATCTCCAAAGCATTTTCATACATGTCCCATTTCTAACTATCAAAAACTAGGCCAACAGGAAAGTTAGAGAGACACTACTCTCAAACACTAATATATATATATACAAGGCACAAAATGTAAAACATTCCAAAATATTTTTAACGATCAGCTATGAAGAAAGTCAAATACGATTTTAGACAGTAACAGATATTGACATTAACTCTGTAAGTAGCTTTTATGTCACTTTGTTATCAATAGATTCAAGGCTCATAATTCAAGACTAAAATTTTATTATTAACACAACTCGAACTTTTCAAACAAATTTTGTTAATTAAAATTTTCATTCCTCCGCATCTTTAATTAGTTTCTCCATAATATTTTATCCTCCTTCAAATTTTATCAATTAATTTGTTTTTTAATTTTATTTAATCAAGTTTTTTATTTCATATAAAATAAAATTTATTACTCATAAAATTAATTTATTCCATTTCTAATAAAATCAAATTAATTGGTAAAAAAAACTATTTAACTTAAAAATAATTTATAATATTTTTAGGGACGTACGCCGATTCATTTAGCCTGTTTGAGTGGTAATACTGAAATAGTTAAACTACTAATCGCGCAACATTGTGATATTGAATGTGAAGAGTCAGATGTAGTTACTTATAATGTTCTTATTTTTAAATACTTTTTCAATAAATAGAAACTGAGACCGATTCATTTAGCCTGTTTAAGTGGGCAAATTGATGTGATTCGGCTGTTGATGGAAAATCATTGCCAGATTGACTGCGAAGATTCAAATGTAATTATTTATACTGCGTCTATTTGACGATATGTATTCTGAAAATTAGAAACTGAGACCGATTCATTTAGCATGTGCGATAGGGCATAATGATATAATTCGGTTATTGATTGAACGAGGCTGCGATATTGAATGTGAAGACTCCAATGTAATTATTTATGTTGTATTTACTTGTTCATATATGTTATGTATAATTAGAAAATGCGACCGATTCATTTAGCATGTGTGAAGGGACATATTGGTGTAATTCGGCTATTGATTGAACGAGGTTGTCAGATTGAATGTGAAGACTCAAATGTAATTATATATATATTGTTATTATTTGTTAATATTTAGTATGGAATTTTAGAAAAGGCGACCAATTCATTTAGCATGTATACATGGACACATTGATGTAATTTGGTCATTAATCGAAAAACACTGTGAGATTGAATGTGAAGACTCAAATGTAATTATCTACACTGTTGTTTATTAATAGATGCTCTCATAATTAGAAAATGAGACCGATTCATGTCGCCTGTTTGATGGGACACATTTATGTAATTCAGTTATTGATTGATCAACGCTGTAATATTGAATGTTTAGACTCAGATGTAATTATTTATCTAGTTATTATTTCTTGAAATGTTTTTAATAATTAGAAAAGGAGGCCGATTCATTTAGCATCTATGCAAGGGCACATTGATGTAATTCGGTTATTGATTGAACATCATTGTGAGATTGAATGTGAAGACTCAAATGTAATTTTTAAATTGTGTTTATTTGATTGTAGGTTTTCTTAATAATTAGAAAATGAGACCGATTCATTTTGCCTGCGTGAAGGGACACGTTGAAATAATTCAGTTATTGATTGAACGAGGTTGCCAAATTGAATGTGAAGACTCAAATGTAATTATTTAAACTGAGTTAATTTATTGATATAAGTTCTGAATAACTAGATAAAAAGACCGATTCATCTAGCATGTATGATAGGACACGTTAATGTAATTCAGTTATTGATTGACCAAGGCTGCGATATTGAATGTGAAGACGCAGATGTAATTATTTATACTGTGTTTATTTGTTGATACATGTTTTGAATACTTAGGAAATGAGACCGATTCATTTAGCATGTGTGAAGGGACACATTGGTGTAATTCGTTTATTGATAAAACAACGTTGTAATATCGAATGTGAAGGATCAAAAGTAATAATTATTATGATAAATAATTGTTGAAATATATTCTAAATTATTAGAAAAGGAGACCGATTCATTTAGCCTGCATTAACAAACATTTTGATGCTTGTCGATTATTGATTGAACAAGGCTGTGATATTGAATGTGAAGCATTAAATGTACTATTTACATTGTTATTGGCTGATATACGTTATGAATAATTAGAAAATAAGACCGATTCATATACTCTGTGAGAATGGAAATATTGATACTATTCGTTTATTGATCGAAAGGGGTTGTAATATTGAATGTGAAGCATCAAATATAATTATTTAAATTGTTATTCATTATTTATATGTACTCTACAAACTTAGAAATATAGACCTATTCATTTTGCCTTGTTGAATGGTTACACAAATATAGTTCACTTGTTGATCAAACAGTGTTGTAATATTGAAAGTGAAGACTCAAATGTAATTATTTAAATTTTTATTATTTGATCTATGTTCTGATTATTTAGAAATGGAGACCACTTCATATAGCTTGTTTGAAGGGAAACATTGACGGAGTTTGTTTACTGATCGAACAAGGCTGCGATATTGAATGTGAAGCATTAAATGTAATTATTTATATTCTATTTTTTCTTTATATACATTCTGAATAATTAGAAATGGAAACCGATTCATCTAGCTTGTTTAAAAGGACATAATGATATTATTAGGCGATTGATCGAACAAGGCTGCGATATTGAATGTGAAACATCAAAAGTTATTATTTAAATTGTTAATTTTTGTTGATATATATTCTGAATAATTAGAATTGGAGACCGATTCATTGTGCCTGTCTAATGGGACATATTGATGTAATTCAGATATTGATCGAACAAGGCTGCGATATTGAATGTGAAATTCCAGATGTATTTGTTTATATTTTTATTACTAGTTAATATGTTCGACAAATTAGAAAAGTAGACCGATTCATTTTGCCTGTGTGAAAGGACATACTGATGTAGTTCGATTATTGATTGAACAACGCTGTAATTTTGATTGTGAAGACGCAGATGTAATTATTTATTTTGTTAATGTGAATGATGTCACGTGACCAGGTGCATATGCAGAAAAATATTTAGGGAACGATATAATATTACATAATATTTTTCTGCGTATTAAGAACATTTAGACAATTCTCATTTGAATTTTTATTGCAATCAAATTTAGAGTCATTATGACTCTCATAAAGTCTTTCATCGTTTGTCATCCTTCTAATTTGTTTTCTTATATCTGTTTTAACCACGATTAATCGAACAATTTTTCTAAGTCATTTTTTAAAATATTTAAACTCTAAAAAATATTAATTAAAAAATAATAATTTTTACTATTTCTCAATAAATCCCAAAATAATAAAAATATCATCAAATTATTAAAAATGCATTTAATTTAAATTTTACTAAAAAATATTAAACTTAATTTTAATTGTGAAATTAAAAATATGAACTTATAAAATGATTATTTTAATTATGTTCGAATATGTCATTCACTTTAAATTTAAATAAAAAAATACCAATTTCCATCTGGGTGGAGAATCACCATTCTAGATTCAACATATTTAACTCAACATACAGTATCAATACATTTACACATTCAAACAATTAAAAATATTCCTCACATCCCTCTAGGTTTAAATGGCTTTAGCCACTCTACATTTCTGATCAGGACCCTGTCGTAATATAGTTGTATCTCATAATTTCTTTCTTGTCTTTGCTTTATGATTTTAGCTGGTCCCATATAACGATCCAATCTCTATGCATTTCATCCTTTAATCGTATATTTATGGCGTCTCTTATTGTTCTGAATTGTCTTTCTATGATCCCGTTAGTGTTGTGGTGATAAGGACTTGAGTAGACTATCTCCGTCTTAAATTTATTCGTCGTTTATTTAAAGAGTACTGATTCGAAAGTTTTCCCTCTATCAACGTGCATCTCCTTTGGTGTTCCGAATTTCCGAATCAATTTATCCAATATTACCTTTCGTGTAGTCTTCTCGTCTTAGTGTACCACTGCGATCAAGCTGATGTACCTACTAAATTGATCGATTATTGCTAAAATGTATTGATATCCATTCATAGTCCTTCTGAATGGTCCGCAAAAGTCCATGTAAATTTTTTGAAATGGTTCGTCGGCAGATTGTTTATTATGTTTCTCTTTCGTTTTTGTTGTCAGCGTCTTCCTTTTCTGGCAGTTTGTGCAACAGTGTACAATTTTCTTTATCTGTTGTCTTATTTCATATATATCAAAGTCATCTTCTATGTAATTGTAGACTTTCTTAATTCCTGTGTGGCATAAGATTTTATGCACATCTTCTATAAAGTCTGTTCTCTTCTTCTGTTATCTCTTCTGTTATCTCTTGTCGTCACGATATTGTTTTTCAGTAGCCATTCTTTTGTCTTTCCCATTCTAATATTTTCTTTAATCTGTTCTATTTCTTCATCATTCGTCTGCCAAATGAACTCTTCTGAATCTTCTGTTAATGCTAGAAATTCTAGTTTTAACTTTTCCTTTTTTAGTGTCATCGTGCATTGGTAATCTATTACTTTACCCAACACTTCAAACATTTCTTATACGGAAAGAAGTTTCTACTTAGAACGGACCATAAGGCCATCACATTCATGATGACAACGAAGAACCCAATAACTGTCATACATTGTACACATAGTTCACATATTTCTCGACATTGCGTCTGCATTAGTGTGTTTTTTGCCCTTGCGGTATTCCATCCTCATGTCTAGTCCACTAAGGAAGTTTATCCAAGTTTGGAATTGTGGAGTTATTGGGTTCTTCGTTGTCATCATGAATGTGATGGCCTTATGGTCCGTTCTAAGTAGAAACTTCTTTCCGTATAAGAAATGTTTGAAGTGTTGGGTAAAGTAATAGATTACCAATAATTCTTTTCTTGTAATACAGTATCCCAGTTCGTGTTTGTTCATCTTGTGGGATCCATATGTAATTACTCTTTCCCTTCCGTATGCTACCTTCTGTGCAAGTACCGCCCTTATTGTATCAAAACTGCTGTCTGTATCCAGTATGAACTCTTTTTCGAAATCTGGATATGCTAGGATCGGTGTTTTTGTCATTTTATCTTTGAATGTCTGAAATGCTTCGTCACATTCCTTTGTCCATGTCAATTTTTAATCTTTATTTTTTCAACATAGTCCTTCCAGTATTTTTGAATATTTTGTATAATGCTTCAAAATTTTTCTATAATAGTTCGTTAGTCCCCAGAAACTTCCTAAATCTTTAATGCATGAAAGATTTTTAAATTTTTCGATTGCTTCAATTTTCGTTTTATGCGTCTCTGTACCCTTTTTGCACACGACATATTTTAAAAATTTTGTCTTTTCTACCATAAATTGACACTTTTCAGGGTTCCTCCGAAGACCTGGTTCTTTAATCCTTTGAAATATGTGTTCGACTCTTCTGAAATATTTCGTCTTTGTCTTTTTCGAAGATTAAAATATCGTCTAGGTATACAACTGCTTCTTTCCAGTTTAATTCTCCTAACACTCTTGTCATTAGTTCTTGAAATGTCGCTGGGGCAGCTGCAATTCCGAATGGCATTCTTTTAAAACAATATTTGCCGTTCTTTGTCGAAAATGCAGTTTTTAATTTTGAATCGTTCTCCAATTCAACTTGATGATATGCACTCCCCAAGTCGATCGTACTGAAGTATTTCGCTCCACTTAATGTATTTAGCATTTCTTCTACATTTGGCATTGGAAATGCTGGTCTGATTGTAACTTTATTTAATTGTCGAAAATCAACACATACTCTGATATCCTGTTTGTCTTTTTTCCATACACATACTAGCGGACAATTCCACGGCGAACTGCATTTTTCTATGATATCATTTCCCACGTAATTCTTGATAATATCATCTAGTTTTTCCTCAAAGTGTTTTGGCTGTCGGTACGGTTTTATCAGTATTGGTTCTCCTTGCGTTTCAATTTTATGCTTAGTTAGTGTGGTCTTCCCTATATCACATTTGTCCGCCATAAATATCGTTTTATATTTAATTAGTAATTTTATTATTGGTTCATCTATCTTATCTGCGTATATTTCCCTTATTCTTTTAAGTCTGTCTCATTCGGTTAAAGCATCGCGTATTACCAACACTCCTTCGTTGTATCCTCTTTCTTTAGTTTTTGCTAAATCTATTTAAAAAATCTATTCCTGCAATCATTTCGGGTTCCAAATCTATATCGACAATCACGGTTACCATAGCAACGGTCCCGATCACCCTAGCAACGGTTCAGATTTGTCCCCGGTACATTGGAAACACTTCTGATAAGTTCCAGGTTCCATAGCAACGGTAATAATGGGCGTTTTTCATTAGCAACGGATACAGTGATTCCAGGTGGTTTTAACCATGGTAACGGTTACCGTATCCATAGCAACCGTCATCATTTCCATACAACCGTAGAAAAAAGTGCTTATCGATCACTGGACAGTACCCAGATGGGGTAATAAATATTTTTAAAGTGCTAATCGATATTGCACATTGTGTCGCACATTTCTAATGTGCTGCATAGTGCTTCTTAAGTTGCACAGGTGCAAAAGTGCAAAAATCAATACATAAATTTTTTTAAAAGTACTAGTGTCAAATATCGATATCATGTCTTTGATGCACATTTTGATTTTCTATCTGAATGTGCAATTAGAAATTTCATGTAATGATTACTTTTCCCTATAATTAACATAACGTTCAAATTTACACAAAATACACATCGATTTTAGGGCTAGGCAGAGGTACAAGGAAGCAGAATATCAAAAATGTACTGATGCGCTTGAATAGTAACCCATATACGTACATTCAGATTCTATGTCAACATTTTCAAAAAAGTGCTGATAAATTGATTTTTTTGAACATTTCAGAAATTCTCAAAAAGTGCTTAAAAATCGATTTTTTCTTATATATCTGAAACCCCTATGATATATGTATGTTGTACCTTTAAAATCCTTGTACCTCTAAAATCGATGTGAATTTTGTGTAAATTTACACATTATGTTCATTATAGGAAAAATTAATCAATATATGGAATTTTTAATTGCACATTAGGATAAAGAATGCAAATCTTCATCAAAGACATGATATCGATATTTAACACCAGTACTTTTAAAAAATTTTATGTATTGCTTTGTGCACTTTTGCACATGTGCAGCATGAAAAGCACTGTGCTAGCATATAATAAATGCGCTGTAAAATGTGCACTATCGATTAGTTTTTTAAAAATATTGATTAGCACATCTAGGCACTGTGCAGTGATCGATTAGCACTTTTTTCTACGGTTGATGTGGAAAGGGTGACGGTTGCTAATGATATGGTAAACGTTATCATGGCTAAAACCGCCTTGGATCATTGTATCCGTTGTTAATGAAAAACGTCCCTTGGTTACCGTTGCTATGGTAACTGGAAGTCTTGCCATGGCAGCGGGTGAACCCCCCCCCAGGGGTCAATTATTGATTGCGGGAGCACATATATTTTTCCCCTACTTTTCATGCAAAACTTAGGGATCCCATGACTTCAAAAAATAGTTTATTCATTGAATGAGAGTTATTGATTCTAATCCGACATGTCAGACAAGTTATTTAAATTTAATACAAAAGCGTCTAAAAAATAAAGTTTTCAAAGAAAGGCGTAAAAAACATTGAAAATGTATGTACGTCTCCATTCGATAATTATCTTTTAGATGAATATTTGCCCTAAATAATTATTATATTTTACAACAATATGTTCGTCTAACTAAATTATCCTTAAAGGTTTTAGACAGGAAACCCCTGATATAAAATGTAATTTATATTTTAACTAATTGTTTAAAAATTCGATTTTAAATATGTAAATTAATTCGTTAATTTATTATTAAAATTTAAACTATCCAGGGTCAAACTCCAATCCAATTGGCCTGCGCAAATGGACACAGTGACATTGTGGATTTA
The DNA here is from genome assembly GCA_001938485.1 of Girardia tigrina. NCBI lineage: Eukaryota > Metazoa > Platyhelminthes > Tricladida > Dugesiidae > Girardia > Girardia tigrina. The sequence goes on from MQRK01254928.1 coordinate 9,993, forward strand.
TTGCTAGAAGTAAGCAGAGAAGGCAAACCAGAGGGCAAAAGTGTCAGTTATAATTTTCAATTTTTATTTATTTATTATTAGTTTAGAATAACAATTTTGTCAGTTATTTAAAAAACTCTAAATGGAGTTTAAAATTTAATTTTGTCTTGCATTAATTTTATATATTATATATTCTTAAAAGCATTTTGATATGTTATTCGCATTGTGTATTCTTTTCTATATGTGCGGAATGTTCTGAATTGTTTGTTGTTTTATGTTTCGTATGTTCTTTGTTAATTCGGATTGTGTCTCGCCTACGCAGATTACTGATTAATATTTTCCTTGAATCAAGGATCTTGATTCCTAAGTAGGAATCCTACTATTTTAAATTAATTAAATTTTTATATATAAATATTTAAAATATGTTTCAAATGTAATATTTAATTTTTTAATGTAATTTAAAATTTTAATATATTAATTTAATTGATAATTCTTTTTTAAAATGTTTAGATTTGATTTTAACCGATAAGAGTTTTGAAAGAATTTATATTAGAAATATCTACACATTAGGAGGGACAACACGAGTGGTGCCTACACCAGCTGTTTTGTTGGTGAGGTCATTGCAGACTGGTGTAGGTGGACACCGTCAATTCTTTGTGATTGTGTTGCTCTTAGCGTCAGTTTTTGATTTGGCTTTCGATTTTAATCGAGTATTATTGCCCTTTGAGATTTCGACCTTATCTATGATCTGAGGAGGTTGAGTTTTCTCAATACTGACTGAAGATTTATCAGCAGAATTTTCCACAATATTTGAAGGACTTGAATCACTTGGCTTCTGTCTAGTGGAAGCTGAGGATAAGAGGTCATGTAGAGTATCAGAAACATTTTTGCAGTCAATAGGCATTTTAATTCTGCTGTTTTGGCTGATTTTGAAGTTTAATTCGTCCGATTTTAATGACGTCAACTTCTTATTAGTTAGTTTGAGGACAAATCGCAAGGTTTCGGAGCCACCGATGTCAATATTTGTCACTAACAATTTTTCGTTTATGAGCAATTTGAATTCCTCAATTATTTTGACCTGCGAAGGAATATCTGGAAATTGTTTTTCAAAATCCGAAAAGAAAAGATTTAATTATGTGATGCAATTATTTTCATTTGAGGTTACAAATTAAAGGCAATGTTTTTGATTCCTAAATTTAACCAAAAACATTTTAGGAGAAAAATTTGAAAGTTGTTTGTTGATTTGGAATGTCTTTCCCCCCAGAATGATGTTATGAGTCGTTCATGAGACATTCATGAACTGTTCCAGAATCATTGTGAGCTGGAGCTCACAAATTACCCACATCAATGCCTCTTCAAGCGCCCGATTTGCTGCCCCTAGTTCTTTGTATTTTAATTCTTATTACTTGTAACTTGTATAATTTAATTTTAAGTCTAATGTTTACATTTAGTTTAAATTTAAAAATCTCTTCAAAATTTAAAATGGCTTAAATTATATATTTAGATATATATTATTAAATATATTTTAAAAAAAATCGTGAATATTCAAACAAATTATTAATTAATTATATATCTACATTTTCATTTAAAGATTAAAAAAATAAAAAAATTATTTATTCCAATAAATCAATTTATAATCAAAGTTCTCGGAAGCTTTCAGCATATTAATACAAATTCTCGTAATATATCTTTACAACCATTTGTTCTCAAGGTACATAAACAGGTCCTGAATGAGCAAAGGGTAAATGTGTCACTTTCACTTAAGTTTTTATTGCCAGTGTTAAGAGAACTCACACATTTGACAGAACATTTATTACATTCACATTTCTTATCATCTTTATGATGATCAATAAATAGTATTGCTTTCACTTAGATCCATCAATCAATTTTCAATATCTCACATTATAATCTGAGCTATACTTGAGAAGATTATTTTATTTCAAAATATTTAATTTAAATTTTATTGGCTGAAATAAAATATTTTTATAGTCATTTTTAAACATTAATTTGATTTTAATTATTTAAAAATTTACAAAAATAAAATCAATAAAATTATTTAAAAGTTGCAATAATAAAAATTAAAAATTTAAATATTAAATCTAAATTTAAATAAATTAGTTTCAGATTATAAGAAATTAAATATTGATAATCCATCTGGTTAGGAGAGGCACAGTCCCAAATCAACATACAACATTTAAACATGCAAACACTACACAAAAACATCCACACACCAATTATTCCTTATATCCCCCTCGATTTAAATGACTTTAGCCATTCTACATTTCTGATCAAATTTCTACCATCTTCTAGCTCCAATTCATAACTTCTTTCATATCTTCTTCTTTTTACTGTGGCTGGACCCATATATCAATCTTCTTCATTTGTAGCATTTTCTTCTTTTATCAACACTTTATCCCCTGTATGAAATATTCGTTTTGTCTCTATCGTATTTTCGCTCTTTTCTTTCTTATTACAACTCTGTTTCTTAGTATCTTTCGACCAATGTCTTAGCTTCCTACCAAATATCATTTCTGCTGGTCAGATACCTGTGGTAGCTTGAATTGTGCTGTTCACCATAAATTCTATTTCTGGCAAAATTTCCGTCTAATCTTTGTGGGCTTGATCTTTTATCCTTATGTTCATAGCATCTCTAATAGTTCTAAATTGTCTTTCAATGATGCCATTGGTATTGTGATGATAAGGACTGAAGTAATTTATTTCTGTTTTAAATCTCTTCAGTGTGTCTTTGAAGAGTGTCGATTCGAATGCTTTACTTCTATCCACATGGATCTCTTTTGGTGGTCTGAATTTCCAAATCCATCTGTCCAGTAGTACCTTCGGAGAAGTTTTCTCATCTTGATGAATTACAGCATTTAGACTTATATACCTGCTAAATTGATCAATTATAGCTAATATATATTGATATCCATTTAAAGTCCTTTTAAATGGTCGGGTTGTTTAATCAAGTATTAAAATTTAAATAATCACTTTAAAATTAAACTAATATTTCATAAACAATATTTTAATAATATTTTCTTAAAATAAATAAAAATTATTTTCAAATTTAAAGTATAAATTGTTTTTTAATAATTAAATTGTAATATAAATTTGTTTGAATAATAAGACGTTAAAGAATATTATTAAAGATTATCAATCAAGAACGATGATGAGCTACACAAGTTTTACGGAGAATTATTATAGTGGCAATTCAAATTGTGATGTAAATAAATGTAAAGAAAACCCAATTAATGTTCTTAATAATTTGAATTATCTATCAGAAAAATTAAATTTTTCTAGTTTTGTGCAAATAAATTATATTTTTTTTAACATTCTCTATTTTTTTTGACAATTATTGTTTAACAAAATGATTTTGGTTATTTTTTATGTTAGACTCTGAAATTTACGATTAATTGTGACTATTAAGAACACTAATATGACTTCATATTTTTAAAAATAATACAAATTCGATTGTCCTCAGGACAATCTTAGTTAAAACTTTCGTAAGATTTCATTTCTTCTTATTAATTAAGGACTTTAATCTTATTATGTGAGTATATGGAGATCATATAAATTAGTAAAATACTTATTTCAAATTTTATTGGCTAAAAATAAAAATTATTTATTTAAGAAATATTAATTCGATTTATTTATCAAAATTAATTAACTTATTTAAAATTTTACAATTATTTGAAATTAAAAATAAATTTAAGCATTACATATTTTTAGATAATAAGAATTAAAATATTAATGATCCATCTGGGTAAGAGAGACACAATTCCAAATCAAAACACAACATTCAAACACAAAACATCTAACATTTCAAATATTCCTCAAGTGTAAATGGCGATGATGATTCAAAATAACAGTTATGTTCCAATGTTTTAAAATAACAAAATGATTTTTCTTCAAGGATTTAAAGTAGACAACCCCAGCATTTTGAATCCGAGCCTTCATATCTCGGATCATTACATGCTATTGCTACTACCGACTGGTCCTCAGAGCAACTCGATGATCGGCCAAAACAGTCATACTAACCGGGCTGTCACAGTAACCACATTAGACTGTACAGAGTTTGAAAAAAATAATTACATTATAAAACACAACATAAAGTGTCACTTAAGTCGGGAAAATAATTATCCAATATTTATGAGCAACATTGACTTCAATTATAAAAGGAAAATTAGTGAAGCATTTTTAATAAATCTTTGTAATATTTGTTTCAACAGATCGATCGACTTTTGAAACTATGTAAAATATGTAATAATGTATTTTTACTTAAAATATAAATGAAGTTCAATTTATTTAATTTAAATATTTAAAAAAGCAATTTATAGATTAAAAGAAAAGGCATTTTTTGTCAATAATAAGTGATTATTTGCTTAGTCATAATATTGTTCAAATAAATTCTTTAATAATTATTTCTAGGGCGCAATTGCTGACAAAATGGGACTGACCTGTGGACCAAGTTGTGACCACAATGGATTTTGCAGAGAATGTAAGTGTTTTAAAATTTCGAAATCATTTTATCATATTAATAATTCGTTATTGATATTTATATAGACGTAATTCTCTTCGAACGTTAAAAATAAATCGTTTCATTATTCTCATAATTAGAAACTTTATGTTTCTTTTCAAGACTCAGATCAGTTTTTTATTGTGTCTTGGTTCATTATTTCACTCACAGAGTTAGAATTATCTTATGATTTGTCAAAACATTCGTCAATAAATTGGAGACATCAAAATAGATCATACATTCAGAATTAGCTTTATGTTTCAGATCTAAAATGAATCAAGAACGTTTAATACCTTGTAAATACGGTCTCAATCATTGATAGTATAAGCCTGGGGATGGCCAATTTATGTAATTTAGTTAGCTCAAAGTTTAGCTGGTTGTGAACTCTGACATGTCAACAGTTTCTTAAATTTTTTATTTATACTGTTATTCTTAAGAAGACATTTTTTTGCATATTGGTAACGATTTACTATTTTCCTTAAGATTTAATTTATAGAATATTTGTACCAAATTTGTCATTCATTTTATCTATGTAATCTGATTTGTGAAGTATTGCCAGGACGTTATACTTATTGTGGGGCTCTAACAGTATGTGGAGGATCACTACACATAATTCAATCGTGACTCCATACTGACTACTAAATGTTATAAAGATAGGTTATAAAATGTTATAAATTACATCGAAGAAAACAAAACATCATGAATAATCAACAAAGTTTTATTATTAAATACATAAATTTTTTACATAGACATTTTCACACTTCGAATTGGTTTTAAACATCACGTTTTTTAATTTCTCATTTTATGTTTATTCAAAAAAGTTTTTTTAGTCAAATTTATTATTTTTATCCAATTACGGGAGAGTAATACGATTGGGACAAAACTTGATTAAGATTTTATTTTTTTATTATTACATTTGTTTTGAAAATTTTTATTTCTTTTTTGATTAAGTTTAATTTTTCCGTTTTTACCGCCATATATTATTTAATAAAAATATTCGATTTTAGATTTTAATTGCAACATATTCATCTAAGATTTTATTCCTGGGTTAGGATCAAATTTAAAAATTTATCTATTCATAATTAGACAAATTAATCAGAGCGTTTTAATTATTAAATATTGTTATTCCAGAATGTCGTCGTAAATTGTCTAAATTTTATTGTGAGTTAATTTTATTTCTAAAGGAATATCCTTAAATTCTCTTAAATTAAGTAAAAGTAAAATTAAATTGAGCGTTGAATGAAATCTGGTTTTATTTTGTTTTTATTTGAATTTGTATTAGTGAGAGTTGTGATTATATGATTGTTTGTTGACTTTGTGTTTGCATGTGAAAAGAGAGTTAAAGTGTGCATGTGCTAAATTGTAAAGATTTCGATGGACGAAAATCAAAATCCATGGAAGTCGATCTTGTCACAACTAAAAAATTTTTTTTGTGATCGTAAGAGTGTTATTGTTATTTTTTTAATTTTCGTAAATACCAATTTTTTTAAATTTCGAATTATATTCGCCCTTTTCAACTTTGATTCATCTTCTAGTTCTACCTGATAATATGCATTACCCAAATCAATCGAAGTAAAATATCTAGATCCATACAACTTGTCTATCATCTCTATCATATTTGGCATTGGAAATGCTTGTCTCTCTGTAACTAGATTGAGTTGTCTAAAGTCTAAGCAAAGTCTAATATCATTTATTTCTTTTTTCCACACGCATATAATCGTAGTATTCCATGGCGAGTTACATTTCCTTATAATGTTGTTTTCCCATAAGTTTTTTATAGTTTCATTGATTTTCTCTTCTAGATTGATTGGTTGTATATGTGGTTTCATCTTAATTGGCGGTCTTTTCGTATCTATTATGTGTTTCATCAATGTCGTGCATCCTATATCCCATTTATCCGCCACTCCTTTATGCCTCTCTACAATATTGATTATCTTTGGTTTATCAGCGATATGCATCGTAATTTTGGCTTTCAGAAATCGTTCCTCGTCTGTAACTTTCCGGCAGTATCTCTTCTAAATTACATACCTGAAAATTTTGATCGAGTATTTCATCGTTTTTTCTTTTTTCAACATAACTCAATTCCGAACTCACTCTGAAAATTTATTCGACATATTATGTCTGGTTTGATCTCAGTTACGTTATATATCTCTGTTTTTCTTTGATATTTACATACACTGATATCTTACCAATACATTCTAGTGGACTATTATTTGCAGTGTAATTTAATATCCGCTGTTTCCAATTTCACATCCTTTAGTTTGTCCAAAATCGTCCTGCTCATGACGTTCACTCTAGCCTCCGTATCTAATAAACAGTCCTCCTTGATATGTTGTATTTTTACTTTTACGATTGGTCAACCTTGCGTTTTGTTGTATACAATATTTTCAATTTTCAATTTTTCTATGGTTAAAATTGTAAGTATTGTTTATGCCATTTTCATTATTATAAAATTCTGAAGTCATAATTTAACACCACAAAATTTATTAATATCAACAATTCACATATTTAAACAAATTTCTTTTTAATTCAATTATTTCGCCCAAATTAATTCAGTAAATTTTTTCGATTAAATTTTGAAAATTTACGTAATTGAAACTTTAAAATAATTCAAACATTTTTACAAAACTTTATCCTAAAAACTAATTATTTTAACCACTTCTGTGGTCAACCTCTTGGAAAAAAGTGGGTCAAAAAAAGCCACATTTTTTTCACTATTATGTTTTTTTATCATATTTTGAAATATAATAAATCGTTATAAAACATAAATAAACAATATTAGGAGAGAAAAAAAATCAAAGGACAAAGGAAAAAAAATGTTTCATTTTCATCAAACATATTTTATTTGAATCAAACATTACCTAAAAACTGAAACTTACATAAAAAATTTCGTGTATGATTTGCCCGAATCCAGTTCGGGCAAATCACTGTGTCAGCAAAATACATACCCGAATGGTATTCGGGCAAATCACAGAAGTGGTTAAATTTACAATTAACCCTTTTATTAAAAAATTATTTCTTAAAATATTAATCCGTTAATTATTTATTTTAAAATTTATTTAAACTTATTTCATAACTTTTATTAAAATATATAAATTGTTATTACTGTAAGCATATTTTAAATAAGTATTTATTTTTTATCATAATTTTTACTCTACATTTTAATTTTTTAATTTATTTCTTTTAAATTTTCAAATTAAAAAAAGTAATAAACTATTTTGGCGAAACTTAAATATAAACTAACCCCTCATATCCCCATTCTTTAAGAATTTTCTTAATTTTTCAACTAAAATTCTTCCATTTTCATTTATAAGCTTATATCTTCTGCCATGTGTTTTCTCTATCACTTTATGCGGTCCTTCATATTTATCTTTACTCTTTATCCCCGTTTACACCGTGATAGTACTTCATCTCTGATTTCAAATTTCTTTTGGTTCTTGTGTCTTCTTTTTCTTGTTGTAACTTTATATCTTGACTATGCCATCTTTCTCTGTATATTTTCTTACTGAATATAATTTCCCTATTGTTTTTTGAAAAGTTGCATTTAATGTGTATTAAGAACACCAACATGGGTTTTCGAACTTTTACTTTTAATACAATTAGAATTGTCTTTTGAACAACTCTCAGCAAGCTTTCGTAACTCGACATTGTTCTAAATTGATAACTTTAATAATTGATAATAATTGATTGTCTTTTCAACCAAAAAGTTGCATTTATCTGAATTAATTCTCAGACCCGATTGCTTTATTTACTAAATACGTTTTCAATTCGTTTGAGGTGTTCTTCCTTGTCTTTTGCGAAAATTAATATATAGTATAAATACACAACTGCCTCTTTCCAATTTAATTCACCCAAAACTCTTACCATCAGTTCTTTAAACGTTGCTAGTGCCGCTGCAATTCCAAATGGCATTCTCTTGAAACAGTATTGGTCATCTGTAGTGAAAATTTCCAACAAAAAATCAAACCACGTTAAAATTTTCACAAATTTAAATATTATTTAAATGTAATTTAAATTTCTTTTATTTTTTTGTTATCGCAAATCTATTTAATAATTACAAAATTAAAATTCCCAGAAGTTTTTTTTTCACAAAGAATATCGGGATCAATCGACCCAAGAATTTTTCCACATCAAATTAAATATGTAAATAAAAAAAACGAAAAAAATTGTTTTAATGTTTCAACGGAGATAATTCGATGGACACAAATTCAAAAATTCAAAAATCAATTTAGACATTTTTTAATCGAGAGCAAACTGTCGAAAAGTCGGATAAAATTTATCTTTTTGGTCAATAAATTTTATATCTGATTTAATGGTTTTCTCTTCTCTTTTGTACGTGGGAACCTCCATGGGAAGTCCCATTTCACAATCCTTTGTTGAAAATGGTGTTTTGACTTTTGATTCGTCTTCAAGTTCCACTTGATGGTATGCGTTTCCTAAATCGATTGTGCTAAAATACTTTGCTCCATTTAGTGTATTCAGCATTTCCTTAAAATTCGGCGTTGGGAATGCAGGTCTAACGGTGATTTTATTCAATTTCCGAAAATCTACACACACTCGAATGTCCTGTTTCTCCTTTTTCCAAACATAAACTAAAGGGAAATTCCACGGTGAACTGCATTTATCTATAATATCGTTTTCTTCATAATTTCGAATAATATTGTCCAGTTTTTTCTCGAAATGTTTTGGTTGTCGATAAGGTTTCAGTAAAACTGGTTCTCCATGCGTTTCGATCTTGTGTTTGGTCAGTGACGTCCTTCCAATATCCCATTTGTCGGCCATAAATATTGATTTAAATTCTGTTAAAACTTCCATTAGTTGGTTGTCAATTTTGTTTTCAAACAGCTCTTTTATTCTCCTCAGTCTATTCTAGTCTGATGGATTATTTCGTATCACCAGTAACTCATTAGTATTTGATGGTTCTCTCTTTAACTTAATTCTGAATTTGTCAAAGAATTCTATTCCTGCAATCATTTCTGGATCTTAATCTTTGACCACAAAGAAATCCACTGTTTTCTGCATTCTTTCAATTATCACTTTAAGTTGAACAACACAATAGTTTATAAGTTCTGAATCATTTGCACAATATATACGTCTTTTAGTTTCTCTGATCTTGACATCTTTCATATTTTTAATTGTTTCTGCTTTAATAACGTTGAATCGAGCTCCTAGAACTTACAGGCATTTGAAATTTTAATTTATTATTTGGAACTCTATCATTGGTCTACATCTCAATTCCTCATAATTCTACACATCTCCAGAGGAATATTTTCAAACATATCATCAAACATACAATCACAAACACATTCATACATACAATCAATCATACACCTACATTGAGTTCCTATTGTAGCACACTTATCACTTCTCCCTGTGATCGTGCGCTCTCGTTTCCCTGATCATTTCTGAATTTTCTGTTACCTACGGGATATTCCAATCTTTTGCCATCTTCTCTTCTATTCGTTCCTTCAGAATAGTCCCCTTTTCTAGAGTCTTCTCTTATGTACAATTCATCATCTAGTTCGTCCACTTCTGCTACTGGGTATTTCCTATTCGTGTATGTTGGCTGTTCTCTATACCGTTGATTTGAGTAATTTTGCCCGTTGTTCCATCGATTATTTCTATTATGCCTTTTCCATTGATCACGCTCCCTAAACATATTAGGGCTTTTATACCTATGCTTTTGTACATACCTTTCTTCATGGCATGCCCAACAGGTAATTTTTCGCACTTTAAAATTTCTTCTTGTTTCTTGTTCTATGAATTTCTCGTTCTGTTGTCTTGGTGTTCTTTTTTTTATTTTCCACTGTTCTCCATTTATTTTCTCTTTTTGTATTATATGCCGCTACAGGAGCATTTCTTTTTTTTTATCATATTCAAACATTCTCATTTGAATGTCTTCAATCTCTGCAGATTACTTGACACCTCTAACAGCTATTTCTTTCTGCACGTTCTCGTCATCTATCAGATTAGTGTAGATAGTTTGATAGTTCTTTTTTACCCAACTTTTTCTCAATTAACTTTTCAATGATATCATCAGTCTTTCTAAATATTACTGTTGGATTGCTGGATCCAGTTCTCATTTCTACCAGTTCTTTCATTAGATCCAGGATAGATTTTTCATTTGAAAATTCGGATCTTAGTTTCTCTTCACATGTTTCACCTGCCGATGCTTCATATTTTATTATGACATTCGGAGTCATATATGGTGCTGCTAATAAGATTTTACTCTCCTCTGAAAATCCCATTATCTTCGTATACCTGTTAAAGCTCTTTATAAGTGCCTCAACTTTTGTTTCTGATCCATCAAAAATCTCTGGACCTCTGATGTTCGGAATCACGTGGTCGTGTGTTGCCATATTAAGAACACCAACATGGGTTTTCAAACTTTTATTTTCAATACAATTTGAATGGTCTTTTGGACAACTCTCAGCAAAGCTTTCGTAATTCGACATCGTTTTAAATTGATGAATTTTAGTAAATGTTTTTTAATTAAAAATTATTTCAACAAATTTTTTATTATTTTCAGATTTTATTTTTAAAGTTCAAATTAGTATTAGTTCATTTTAGTAATAATTTTATTTAAAAATTATTTTATGGAAAGAAAGAACATTTATTTAATTCAAAACTTAGTTAAAACTATTTACTTTATTTAAGTTTTTAATATGAAAATTTGTAATGATTTAATATTTTTAAAGTTTTTTAAATGTCTTATGCTGTACTTTAAAATGCAAATTATACTCAAATTTATCGTGAACATCCAAAATATCAATTTTCCATCTGGGTGGGAGAAAAACATTTACAAATAATAAACTCAACATACAAAATTCAAGAAACCAATTTCAACATACCAGAAATTTAAAATATTCCTCATAATGTGAATTCTATTTCCGGTTGTAGTTCCTCCCTGTCTGATCCTTTCTTTATATGTAACGATGCGTTTAAATATTCTCTAGTTGTCCGAAATTATCTGTCTACTATTTCATTCGTATTATGATGGTAAGGGCTTGAGTAACACATTTTAATGCTCATGCTTTCATCCATGTCTTTTATTACCTTCGATTTTACCACTATCTGTATGAATCTCTTTCGGAGCACCAAACCGTAAAATCCATTTTGTCATAATTGTATTCTTTATAGTTTTTTTCGTCTTCTTTACTAACCGATGTTAATGAAATATATCTACTGAATTGATCGATGATTTCGACAATGTAATTTTTCTTTCTCTATGTCTCTTTTAGTGGTCTACGAATATCGATATATAATTTTTCAAATGGTTCGTTTGCAAACAATGTTATTCGTTTTCTTTTTTGTGGCCGTCGTTATTGTTTTGCTTTTTGATATGCTTCACATCGTCATATTACCTTCTTTATTATTTCATTTTGGTTGGTCATTTCATACTTTTCTGCAATATATTTTGTCACTTTTTCCGCTCCATCGTGAGAAATTGTGAATCTGCATAATCATTTCTTCTCTGTTTTATCCTTACAACATCACCAATGATCAAGAACCTTACTCGATCGACTCATTTGCGAGTGCTCGCTAATCCGGGTTTTGAGATGAAGATTTGTCTCTCCGATGTGGGCCTCCCATCTCTTTCGAATGATATTAAGCATATAGGCTCTTTAGGGGGTTCACCCAAACTAAAGAATCACTAGCAGCCCCCCGATAGGCCTCCTACGGGGTCGGATAGTTTCGGTCTGTATGTCCACTCGGAGACATTCCGAAATTGATTGCTTCTTTCTCCCACTGATCTTTTTCCCCATTTGTATTTCTCCCTTCCAGATTAGTTTGATTGTCTTGTACTCCTCTGAAGTTTCCGTCTTACTGTGGAAAGTAAACCGTTTACTCGCGATAATATCCATGGGATGTGGGAGTCCAATGTCCAGGATGTCCATACAGATCTTTTCAATTTTGTTTTTCTTCCTAACTATGCGCGTGCATAGGTTATGAAGGGCATGCAATTTCTTAATGTTCTTCTCTGTAGTTCTCCAGCTTTCACAGCCGTAGTAGACTACGGAGAATATGTATGTGTTGATTACTTTCTTCTTATTCCTCATACTCAGTTTGGAACTTTTCAGCACTGGTCTCAGATCCCGGATCTTCTGGGTTCCTTTCTTAATTCTTTCTTTCACTTCCGCGTCCAAATTTCCTGCTGAAGAGATCGTGGATCCTAGGTAACAAAAGCTAGAGTCCCACTCAATACCGGCCTCAAGCTGGTGTCCAGCAGTAAGGATGCGAGTATCTCCGTTTAGGTTCAAAACTTTGGTTTTACCGATGTTAATTTTGAGACCTAAATCTAAAAAGGATGCATTTAAAATGTTCAAATTATTTATCAAGTTGTTCCAGTCCGTGTCGATGAGGCAGTCGTCGTCAGTATAGGTTAGTCCGTTTATCTCAATGAAGCTTCCATCTTCATGTTTCTTCATCACTCCTCCAGAGAGACTGTTCAATATTGCTCTATCCACAACCGTGTCGAATACGATATTGAAAAGGAGCGGCCATAAAACACAACCTTGACGCACTCCTTTACCCATGTTGAAGGTTTCATCACCTATAGAACCATCGAATCCCTCATGGAAAGCTTTGATGATCTCTAAAATTCTCCCCATTATCCCTAGTCTCTTTAAACAGCTCCAGAGAGACTCCCGGGCGACACTGTCGAATGCCTTCTCCAAGTCGATAAAGATGACATACATATGTTCTTGTATTGCGCTTCCTGCTGCAATTTCCTCAAGATACTTATAGCCAACTTAGTTCCTCTTCCCGGCCGGAATCCATACTGCCACTCGTCCAGTATCGCTTCGGTGATCGGAGTGATTCGGTTCGCGATGATTCTGGCTAGAATCTTTCCTCCTACATCTAAAAGAAAAATGCCTCGGTAGTTATTTGGATCTTTTCGAGAGCCTTTCCTTTTGAAAAGAACCACCATTTTGACCTCTCTCCAACTAGGTGGGAATGCCTGTAATCCGTTCCATATGTTCCTAAAGCACTCCTCCAGTAGAGTTGGTATTTTCTCACCCCCCACTTATAGATTTCAGGGATCAATCCATCAGATCCCGCGGCTGTCCCACTCTGCAACTGCTTCACTGCCTCTGTTATCTCTTCTCTCGTCGGAGGAGAATCTAAATCATAGAGATTTAGAGTGTCTCCAGCGATATCAGTCCGTTCCTTCTGCTATAATGGGGCCCTAAAAAGGTTATTAAAGTGGTTGGTCAGCTCTTTGTTCCCAATAGGGTTCGAGGGAGTACACAGAGTGTTCTCCTTCGATTTACAAAGTAGTAAATAAATAAAAAAGTGAGCTCCTTCAGTTTTCCTTCTCCGTCATTGTTGAGTATCTTCTCGATTTGTTCGCCTAGAGCCTCGACTCTTTCACGTTTCCATCTTCTGATATTCTTTTGGAGAAGTATTTTGCTGGATTTCCACCTGGAAAAAGTGTCATTGTTTCTATTCCTCACAAACTCAGTGCGTCTCGCCCATTTTTCTCCAATACGTAATTAACTCTTTAACTCCTCTAGGTGACCATGTAGCCACTTTTGATTTGGGGGAGTTCGCTTTGATCTTGTGCTTGCCCCTCGTACTACATCGTAGATCTTTTGATTGGTAGACTTCCAATCAGTACCTGAAAATTGAACATGTAGAAATGTTTCAATTATCGTTTCTTTTTTCTTCATGATTGCTTCTCGATCTGGCATTTTGTGTTTGCGCGTGTTTTTGTCGTTTCTTAGCCTCTTCAGTCTTTTTCCTTCTTCTCTGATTCTAGCAGTTATAACTACCAGATTGTGGTCGGAATCACAGTCAAATCCTGGGTAGCTTCGGATGTCCGTGTACCTATTAGCTCGATTTCTTTCAATAAGAAAGAGATCAAGTAATGACCTCCTAGATGTTGCTGGGTGAGTCCAGCTCGTTCTCTGGCTAGGTTTTTTTCCTGTAAAAGATGTTTTCAACTCGCAGTCCACATGATATCGCCATCTCGGTAAACAGCTCTCCGTTCTCCGACGTCTTCACTCCAGTTGCGTAGATACCTACAACCGATTTGTACTCTTCAGTGCTCTTCAACCTACAATTAAAGTCTCCTCTAATTAGTACTTCCATTTTCTTTTCTCTAACGAATTTCTTCTCCTTCTCGATCTCCTCCTGCAGCTTCTGATAAAAATTCTCTTTTTCATCATGTGTATTCCCGCAGTCCGTCGGGGTATACACTCCGATTAGTATAATTGATTTCCTGATGTACCTGCAAATAAAAAGCCGATCATTAATTGGTTTAAAATCCAGTTTGATCGGGTCATCTTCTCTGATCATCAGCGCAACTCCTCTTTCTTTTCGTGTTCCAATTGCACAACCACTGTGGAGAATTCGCCATCCGTCGTATTCAGTAGTTTCATTGCCCCAGCTGTGCGTTTCGGTCAGGATACACGCCTCTGTTTTCGTTTTTTTCAGAGCCTCATTTATTGAAAGTATTTTCTCATCGTTTAGTCCTCGCACATTCCAGGTTCCCACCTTCAATCCTGTGTCGCCGGAACCGATCGGGAGTTTAATGACTTCGGGTCCTTCCAGACCCCTTGTTTGGGTTTTGAAAGCGTTCTTCATATCCACAGACAGAATTGCTAGCCCGGTAAGTTACGAGTTTTGTCTCTCCGATGTACGAGTTTTGACACCCGTGACAATTAAATTTATATTATAGATTAGATTGCAAATCACTAACTGTTTTCGATTTGTTTGTTATATATATATATATATATATATATATATATATATATATATATGATTCCTAATACTTTTATCTTTCGTGGCTTGATCTTCTGCGTCTTTGCCTCTTCATGTGCCATTAAACATTGTGTGCATGTATCACACTTGTTCCCTGATAACATATCTGCGTTAGAATGGTTCGCTCCTTTTCGGTATGCTAGTTATATATCCAGACTTGATAGATAATTTATCCACGTCTGAAATTTCGCGTAATTGGTTACTTTGTCTTCAGCATGAATGTAATTGACTTGTGATCTATCCGCAGAATGAATCTCTTTCCGTACAAATAATGGTTAAAATGTTGATAAAAGTAATACATTGCCAATAACTCCTTTCTTGTTATGCAGTAACCTTTCTCATGATTACTCATTGTGACAGTACCGCTCCTATGGTGTCGAAACTAGCGTCCATATATAGGATAAATTCCTTCTCCACATCTGGGAATCCAAGAATTGGGGGTGTAGTCAAGGCTTCCTTCATCTCAGCAAATGCTATATCACACGCCTCTGTCCATAATAATTTCTTCTTGTCCAATTCACACAATTGCTCTAATGTCTTTGCTTTCGTTGCATAATCTTTAATGAATCTTTTATAATAGTTACAGATCCCTAGGAAACTTCTTAAATTCATTATACATTTCAATTTGACAAAAGATTTAATAGCTTCCAATTTGGATGGATCTGTTTGAATCCCTTTTTGGTTGATTACATGCCCCAGGAATTTGACTTCTTTCTTTAAAATATGATATTTCTCTGGATTAATTCTTAGACCTGCCTTTTCAATTCTATCTAATACTCTGTCTAAAATCTCGTAATGCTTTTCTAATAATTTTAAGAAGATTAAGATATCGTCCTAATAAACTACTGTCTGCTCTATATCCCCAATATCATTGTCATAAGTTCTTGAAACGTCCCCGGTGCTTTTGCAATACCAAACGGCTTTCAATTAAAACAAAATTGCCCCGCTTTCGTCGAAAACACCATTTTCAACTATGATTCTTCTTCTAGTTCAACCTGGTAATATGCATTACCCAAATAAATCGAAGTAAAATATCTAGATCCATACACCTTGTACATCATCTCTATCATATTTGCAATTGAAAATGCCTGTCTCTCTGTAACTATATTCAGTTGAATAAAATATAAGCAAAGTCTGATATCATTTTTATCTTTTTTTGCACACGCATATCATCGGAGTATTCCATGCGGAGTAACACTTCTTTATAATATTGTCTTTCCACAAGTTTTTTATAGTTTCATTGGTTTTCTTTTCTAGATTGATTAGCTGCCTATGTGGTCTCAAATTAATTGGCGGTCTTTTCGTATCTATTCTGTGTTTTATCAGTGTCGTGCATCCTATATCCCATTTATCCGCCATGAAAACTCTTTTATGCCTCTCTACGATATTAATTATCTTTGGTTTATCAGCGATATGCATCGTATTTTTGGCTTTCTGAAATTGTTATCTGTCACTTTCCGGCCGAATCTTGCTTCTAAATTACATACCTGAAAATTTTGATCGAGTATTTCATCGTTTTTCTTTTTCCAACATAACTTAATTCCGAACTCACTCTGATAATTTCTCCCGCCTATTATGTCTGGTGTAATATCATTTACAACTATAAACGTTATATTTCTCTGTTTGCCTTTGATATTTACATTCAATGATATCTAACCAATACATTCTAGTGGACTGTTATTAGCACAGTGTAATGTAATATCTGCTACTTCCAATTTCCCATCCTTTAGTTTGTCCAAAATCGTCTTACTCATGACGTTCACTCTAGCCCCCATGTCTAATAAACAGTCCTCCTTGATATGTTGTATCTTTACTTTTACGATTGATCTACCTTTCATTTTGTTGTATACGATATTTTCAACTTTCCATTCTTCTATGGTTAAAATTCTGGTTTCTTCGCTAGTATTTCTGTCCGCTACTGGTTCAACTAAACATTTTCCACAATTATCTCCGTAAAATCTTTTTTTATAAACTTCCGAACTTTATCATTTATGTTCCATTCTACTGCTTTAATATTTTCGTATAACTCATTACGTCTATAATATCTGCTATACTACTTTTACTATAAATACCGATACTTTGGGAGTCCTTTATATTTATTGGTTTATTGCCCCGACTGGCTCCACTTCTTTCGAGGCTCTTTCTTTTTTGTGATCTTCCTCCATTACCGATTCTTCATGTTCTTCTTCAATGTTCGCTACTAATCCTCTATTGTCTCCTCTTCTCCTGTCTTCTCTATCTCTATATTGTCCTTGATTGTAACCCACTCATTGGTAATTGTTATTCGTTGATCTTTGTTGGTTTCTTCTCCGTTTAATTTGATGTAACATTCGTCCTCCTGATGAACTCCATTATGGCACCGTTTACATTCGATATTCGGACAGTTTCTCATTACATGTCCCTGCTATCCACAACCATGGTATTTGAATTGTCCTTTTCTGTACAGTTTTTTTTAACATGTCCCTCCATTCCACATCCGAAGCATTTCCTAGATTCCCGTTGTCTATTTGTTACACTCGTATATTGGTTTCTCTCACAGCTTTGATCATTAGTATATCTGTTGTTCTCTGTACCCTTGACTCTTGTATGCTTTTGTTCAAATCTATTGTTATTTTGAGTCACAGCCTCCTTGTAACTCCTGCGTCTGTTCGGGATCCCGTTATCTCTCATAACATTTATCTGATCCTCTATATTCTTAATCTAATGTATCATTTTTATCCTTTCTTTTATTTGTTCTACTTCTTTTACATTATTCATCCAAACTTCTTTCTTGATATCCATGTCATCACAACAGTTCATTAATAATGTTTCCATTATGCTTTCTTTTGACATGTTATGATCAGCCCGATCCTCAGGTTGCGGATATTCTATATCGTTTTACCAAAAACGATGTTATTATATAGTTTAAACTGATCATTTTCAAAGTCATTTTTAGCATCGGTCCTCAGGTTGGTGTTAAAGTTAACCTCTAAAACCTATGTATTTTCTCCAATACTTTGAATTTTAAACTTTATCATAGGAAAAATAAATCAATATATCAAATGTCTAATTGCACAGTCGAATAGAGAATCAAAATGTACTCCGATCACATTCCACCAATCAAAATCATTTGTACTTTGAAAAATTGTGAAATATTGAATTTACAATTTTGTACACGTGAACATGTGCACCGTAGTACTGCGCTACATCGGCTTATGTGCAGTATTGATTAGTGTTGTGAAAGAGAATATCCAACTAAGAAAAATATATTTGAATTAACAGTTTACAATAATAATTATTAAAACAACACACATTAAAATACATTAATATTTACATAATTTTCCACACTCGCCCTGTTCGACAACTTAATTTCTGTATCTTTTAGGCTTCTGTCGGTCTCGAACTGGATTGCGTCTCACTCTTGTTTCATTAATATTCCGTCGATCTTCCTCTGGAATCTGGTCTTCTTCATGTACATCATGATGATCATTTTTGATACTTTTTGCCATAATTGTTGTAGCCTTTTCTGATTTTCTCGTGTCATTTTGTTGTGTTCTCAATCTTTTGATATCCACCACATTTCTCTCAATTATTCTTCCATCACTAATCCTTTTTAATCTGTACGCATGCTTCCCCATGTTACCGATCACCACATATGGCCCTTCGTATCTCGGCATATCGATTCCTTTGATTCGCGGTAGTATTCTAGCCAGCACTAGATCACCAATTGCCAGACAACCCGCTGAAACTGATGTAGCTGACTTTTTAATTTCTTGTTTGGTCTTGATATGTTGGCTCACCACTTGTAACACTTGTTGAAGCTCTGTGATATATTTTCAATAGTTTCCATCATTTGCTGGACTCGCTTTCTTTTCCGAGTAGAAAGACCTCATTTTCCGACCAAAAATCACCTCGAAGGGAGAGAATCCAGTGCTTCTACAAATTGTATTTCTTAATCCAAATTCAACAAATGGGATCGCCTCTTCCCATTCACATCCAGATGACTTTGCTGTTGCGTAAAGCATGTCTTTTGCTGTACCAAATAGTCTCTCAATTACCCCGTCACCTTGATGATAATATGGTGAGCTCCGAGATTTTCTAATTCTGAGCAGAGCACAAAGTTCCTGTACGATCTCGCTCTCAAAAGCAGTCCCTCTATCTGAGTGTATCCTATCCGGGATTCCAAATTGCACGATCCACTTGTCAAATATGGATTTGCATATCGTTTTCGCAGTCATATTTCTCAGCGGTATCAGCATGGGGTATTTTGAAGTTATCAATAATTCCCAAGATGTATCTACATACATTTTTACTTTCTGGAAGAGGTCCTGTTACATCAATAGATATTGTTCCAAAGGGATACCCTGCATTTAAAGATCCATGAGCCTTATTTCTGTCTGGTCGTTGATTTTTTCGGCTCTGATATTCTTTACATTTTCCTATTCTTATTCTAACATCAAAAGATATACCTGGCCAGTAGAATTTATCCTTTAAAAGAGCTGTTGTTTTGCTGACTCCGATGTGTCCATGCAACATATGGGCATGGCCGATGATTTCATCTCTTCTATTTTTTGGTAAAAGAAGTTTATAGTCCCCTTTGCGAATAATATATAGCAAGTCTCCTCTAAATCGCAAGTCCTTCCGATTTCTCCATAGCACCTGGGCTTCTCTTTCTGCATTCTGAAGTTCTCCAGGATATTGATCTTCACCATTTTTGTTTTTCATAAGTTTAATTATCAAAACCAGATTATTATCATCCGTCTGACAGACCTCTTCTTCTTCCATTGCTATCCACCGGCAGTAGACAACAGATTTTTTATCATTTTGATTTTCATTGTAATATTTAACATTTCGTTTTGCCTTCGGATTTTCGTGGATCATTGCACATTGCTGGCATTGCTCTGGCACTCGGGATAGAGCGTCCGCATTCTTATGTTCTTCTCCTTTCCGGTATTGGATATCCATATCAGACACTCAATTCATTGAGCCATGAACTAAATTGACTTGTACTCAGTGTTTTCCTATTCATCATCCAGCATAGAGCTTTGTAGTCAGTTCTTATACTAAATCTTCTTCCAAATAAATAGTGTCTAAACATTTTTGTGTATTTATAGACACTCAGTAACTCTTTTTGTGTCACACAATAATGTTGTTCTGCTGTAGACAACTTATGCGAAGCGTAGGCTATTACTTTTTCATCACCACTTTGCACTGTTATTGGACGCATCCAATCGTGTTATCACATGCATCCGTATCCAATATGAATTGGTCGTAGCTATTCGGAACTGCTAAATTTGGCGCGGTCTTTAAACATTGTTTCAAATGAAGAAATGCGTCACCCAAACAGGCTGACCATTGCAACGGGTGTAATTTTCTAGTCCTAGCTTTGTTCCAACAGTCTTTACATGCGTTTTCTAATGGTGCAACAATTTTGGCGTACTCTTTAATATAAAGAATTATAGTATCCGCAAAATCCAAGAAATTTTCTCATTTCCTCTTGAGACTCTGGCTGTGGCCACTCCTGAATGCACATGATTTTATCCTCGTCCATTGAAATTCCATTGATACTCTATTAATACTTTTCGCAGTCTGACTAAATGCTCCTCTTGTGTCTTCCCAAAAACTAGAATATCATCCAAATATATCAAGCATTCCCTCCAGTCTTCTTCCTTTAATATCGCTTTCATAACTC
>MQRK01254928.1:35092-45907 GCA_001938485.1 Girardia tigrina
TTGAAATACAGAATATTATTTTATTTCAGAATTACAATTCTGAAATTTAAAATACAAAATATTAGTCTTATTTTAGAAATACAAAAATATTAGCAATATTTAAATTATTATTATTTATTTATTTATTAATTTTATTAATTAATTTATTAATTTATTTATTTATTTATTATTAATTATTTACAAAAGTTAATTATTCAAAAATTTATAAAATGAGCCCGTCCTTCACACGCGTATCACCTTGAATTCTCAAAATTTACATTATAAAAGAAAAACAATCATAAAATCATAAAAATAAAAAAGAACATTTTATAATTTCATTTTTAAAACATAAAAAGCAGAACCAAATCCTAAAGGAATTTTATTGTAATACATGCGATAAAAACTGTAAAGCAAAAAGGATTCGATGATCATAAAAGAAGTGAGAACGTAAAAGAAGATAAAAAACGTAATTTAGATAAAAATGACGTTATAAATAACTATGAATATCAAAAATAATAATAAAATCGATAATAATAATAATAATATAAATAATAAAATCGAATGTGAACAGTTTTAATTCCACATGTTCGCACATCGATTAAGTAATGTAGACGCAGAAAGAGCAAACGAAACATTTGAAGATGTACTAAATGATTTCTCGAACATATTTCACAACTCATCTAAATTCTGTATTAGTTACACTGTGGAATATGATAAATGGAATATGTTGAAGGAAGAAATGAATGTGAATATTTGGACATGGGGCGCACGAGCAATGTAAAATAATAAATAAATTGGAAGATTTAATAATTTATTAGATGAAACAAGAAACTTTTGAGATGATCAAATCAAAGAAACTGAATTGAGAGGATCAAGATGGAACTTCATAGAATATGCCAATTTACATAATATATAATTAAATATCATAATAATTCTGACGGTAGTTATAGCAAATTTCGCTTTTAATCAAACTGTATAATTAATATACAAATTTTGATGAAGATGTGAGGGATAATTTGGAATGTTGTAAGTTTGTTGTTTAGATTTGTGACTCTCCTACTCAAATGGGATTGATATGTTATTTGATTGATTATTTGAATCTAATGAAATTAATTTAATGATATTAATTTTAAGTCCTAATTAATTAAAGTTTGATAATTATGAATTGTAATAATATTTTCAGTAAACGATTTTAACTTATTAAATGTAATATATTTTAAAAATATATGTTTATTTAAAAAAATACATAATGTCTTTTTATCAAATAAAATTATGAGAAATTAAAATTAAACATTAAAATTTCCCATTCATTGTTTTTTAGATTTGAATATAAAAACAAAAACTATATCAATCAAAGAAAGATGATCTCTGAAAATTGTTGTGAAGAATCTGTTTATGTTGTCAATAAATGTTTTCTATGTCGATTATTTTCACGGCGAAAGATCGCGTAGATGATTAAACAATTATAAGAATATATTGATGAATTAACGTTAAGAAATGATTTAAATGAATTTCCCTACGATATTCACAAAATTGAAAAGTTTGATAAAAAGCAAAGATATTGTGGAATTTGATGTATTCAGAGTTAATGATAGAAACAATCAACGCCAATATTTATCTCCAATAATTAATATATAAATCAAGGTAATTTTAACGGACATTATTTTTACGTAAACATTTGTCCCCATTTGTAACTAATGATGGCACTCATAAAAATTTTCCATGTTTAAAATGTATTTCTTTTAAACGATTTTAACTTATTAAATGTAATATATTTTTTTTTACTAAAAGTATAAAAACATTTCAAATACATTCCAGAATCGTGCATATTGATAAATTGTTGTCTGTTGATTAAAATTCTTCTTTAAAATCAGAACAAAACATTTAAATTGATTCCAAATAGAATTTCATCAACAGACAAAATTTTAAGCCGGAAAAAACACTTTTCCTGAAAAGGACGATCTAACTTTTGATAATTTTCATTTAAAAATAAAATACCATTTGTAATATATGCGGATTTTGAAGCTCGAAATCAAATAACAAAAAATAATAACATAACACAAAAATCAGCATGTTATGGAATATATATAAAATCAAATTATGAAGAATTATATAAATTTAAATATAATTTCATTAAAGCTTTTTTATATAATTGTTACATCGATGCTTACATACATCATCATCAGTAATATTTGGAAATTTAGTATTTTAATTGTTCTTAATAATATAATTTTAAAAATTATATTAGGTTTAAATAGAATAATTTTAAAAATATTTTATAATTTATTAAAATATTATTAGATAATAATGGCAAAAATTTTAATTAAAAATTTCAAGTATTGAAATAACCTTACTTTTGCCATTCTGAATGTTAATTGATGGTTGTAGTGTCTTATTAGTAGAGATTCACAAAACTGTCGTTCATAATGGGAATCGAATTCCTTTTGTAGAACAGAAAACTCATCTTTTGAAATGGATGAGGTTCTATCCTTACAACATAACCAATGATCTTACTCGATCGAATCATTGGCGAGTACTCCCTAATTCGGGTTTTGAGATGACGATTTGTCTCTCCGATATTATCCTCCCTTCGTATAAAGGTATTAAGCCAGAGGCTTTTTATGAGGTTCTGAGACGCTTATGACTTCAAAAGGCACTCCATCCATGTGGGGATTTACGTGCCTAAGCTCCACCGGCGAACCGGCTTCAAAACACCTCTCACTAAGATTAGAAACCTTGGATCATTGCGATGCAACCGATTAAGCAACTGCAGGGTCACTACTCTCTA
Organism: Girardia tigrina; assembly: GCA_001938485.1. Lineage (NCBI taxonomy): Eukaryota > Metazoa > Platyhelminthes > Tricladida > Dugesiidae > Girardia > Girardia tigrina. Next base: position 37,860 of record MQRK01254928.1, read on the forward strand.
CAGCCATGACACTCAACTGGGCCTTCAAGGAATTGGTTTGCTAATTCTATAACAATACATCGGCTGCCGACCGTTCAAACATCAAATAACCAAGCTCAGGACGCTTTCGCTTAGAGAAGAGAACTCTAGTTTCCCAGGGATACCACGGGGAGGTACGTCCAAACTGGCCTCGCACTCAGTTATCTCTGCTCTCCGATGTACGAGTTTTGACAAATGCGACAATTAAATTTGTATACCAGATTAGATTGCACACCACAAACTATTTTCGATTTATTTGAGAGGAAACTTTGAACTTTGGATGTAACATAGACTACTTTGGAACAACTTACTATTCTACAAATACTCTTCTTAAAAGCTCTAAATCCTTCAGAATATGAAATTTTAATGTTTTGTTTGTATTCTTCATTATTTTCGTCTTTTTAACTGTGGGATTTTGTGGGATCCATATGCAATCACTTTTTCTCTTCCATATATATCTTTATGTGATAGCACCGCGCCAATGATGTCAAAACTAGCGTCCTTTTCCAATATAAATTCTTTTCCGAAATCTGGATATGCTAGTATTGGTGTATTGATCATCTTTTCCTTTAATTTTTGAAATTCTTTGTTGCATTCTTCCGTCCTATTAACAACATTTATTAATATTACAAGCGCATTCATTATTTGACATCTCTCTTGATCAATATTTTTCTGAGTTCAAACTAATTATTTTCAATAAATGAAAATCTGTTAATAAAAATTATTAATTATAAAGAATCTAATTGGTTGAAATTAAATCTAAACATGTTTTTAAAAAAAGAACATATTAAATTAATATATTAAAATTTTAAATTACATTAAAAAATAAATAATACATTCAAAAATTATTTTAAATCTTTACTTTACAATTAAATTAAATTATTTTTAATTAGTAAGAATCATAGAAAATATCAATCATCCATCTGTGCAGGAGAGACACAATCCGAATCAACATACTACATGCACAATATCAATACACAATTCAAAACATTCCTCACACGTCCAAATTAGTTTTTTTAATTATTCTTTTCACGTAGTCCTTCCAATACTTTTGAATACTTTGCATAGTCTTTTAAGAATTTCCTGTAATAGTTCGTTAAACCTAAAAAGCTTCTCAAATGTTTTACACACGAAGGATTCTTAAACTTGCTAATCGCATCAATCTTTGTCTGATCTGTTTCTATGCCATCTCTGCTGATCACATATCCCAAAAACTTTGTCTTTTCAACCAAAAAGTGACATTTATCTGGATTAATTCTCAGACCCGATTGGTTTATTTTACTAAATACGTGTTCAACTCGTTTGAGTAGTTCTTCCTTGTCTTTTGCGAAAATTAAATTATCGTCTAAATACACAACGGCCTCTTTCCAATTTAATTCACCCAAAACTCTTACCATCAGTTCTTGAAACGTTGCTGGTGCCGCCGCAATTCCAAATGGCATTCTCTTGAAACAGTTTTGGTCATCCTTTGTTGAAAATGCTGTTTTTACTTTTGATTCATCTTCAAGTTCCACTTGACGGTATGCGTATCCTAAATCGATTGTGCTAAAATACTTTGCTCCATTTAGCGTATTCAGTATTTCCTCAACATTTGGCATTGGGGATGCAGGTCTAACTTTGATTTTATTCAATTACCGAAAATAAACACACACTCGAATGTCCTGTTTCTCCTTTTCCAAACACAAACTAGAGGGAAATTCCACGGTGAACTGCATTTCTCTATAATATCGTTTTCTTCATAATTTCGAATAATATCGTCCAGTTTTGTTTTATTATTAATTTCAAATTACCAAAGAAATCAAAATGACCAAATTCAAAAAAGTATTTCAATATAATATTGAATAATTCCCGATGATCTTTAGTTATAGATTCATTACTTCACATTCATTTTAGGAAAACCTCCACTTTTTAGCAAAAAGAATTTTCGTATTAACAAACGTGGATTCGTATACGACTTGATGAATGAAATGAGCAAAGAAAATCCTTCTGATCGCCCTACAGCAAATTTATTACTGATGAAGATTGAGAAAGAAAGACAGAGACGAATTCTAATTATTGAACTTTGGTACACTTTACGTACGAGAAGATAAAAGAAACACTGATTCTGATTTTGAAAAACTTTTTCGATACTGATTTTATCCATGAAATTAATAATGCTTTTAATTGAAGTAATTATTAAAATATCATTTTCATTTATTTCTCGGTGTAGGTTATAACTTCCGGATTATGCTTATTTTTTGTGTCCCGATTGCCTGTAGTTCTTATTTTGTACGATTTAGTAATAAATTTGTAGTCGTATCTGTTTTAGATTAATCAGTTTAAAATATTTTTTTATTTAATTATAAGATTTTTAAAAATAAAAGTTATATATGTATCTATATTTATATCGTTTTGAATAACACTCAATGGTAATTTAGATAAAAGAAAAAAAACGTAATTTTTCAATAATTTTATTTAAAACTAGTTTCGCATTTACATGCATCGTCAGTTAAATGAATATTTAAACAAAATTAGAAGTCATTTAAATAATTTTCTGACTGTTACACAATAAATAATTTCAAAATTTTTAAAAACCTTAACGAGTTTAGATACATCACTTTGTATATTTAAGTATGGTTTTAATTGATAATAACTACAATAAATCACAAACTCCTTTGAGTGTACAAGCTAAGCTAATCTACTTTATCAGTTTTGATGTCACAAGTGTGATTCCTTGTACATTGGAGAAACACAACATCATCTCCGTACTGGAATAGCAGAACACATTCTAATGAGTAGAAACAGTTCCATTCTATATTATATATATATATAGTAGTCGTGATTGTGAAAAAATAAATTATCAAAAAAGAATTCAGAGTTGAGTAAAACTTTTGACACAAATTTCGAGCGGATGATCACTGAAGCATTAGACAGAGCAACAAAAAATGTTTCATTTTTAATTGTTTGTTATACAATTTCGTCGTGCTGATTCTAGTAGTAATAATTAATTTATTGTGGCTACAGCGGTTTGGATGAAAAAGCCATTTTTTTAAAAATTCATTTTTATGGCTCCGCTAACCATTATTTTGTTATATCTTTAACGATTTTCATATTAATATTGATTTTGTTATTTGTTTGTAGATAAAAATGTCATCTAGACAATGTAAATTATTATCTGACTGTTTTTGCTATGTTTGTACATATTATTTTGTCCACTCTCAATTAAGTATAAGATATATAGGGACACGAAGTACTGAGAAACATATGAGAAATATTTTGGAATGTCCATAGAAGATCAAGGTAAATCCTGTGCTCCTCGTGTTATATGCGGATTGTTAGATGTTTTTGAAACATCTTCCACGCTATCACTATTAAAAGCCGACATCAGTTTTTCAAATTTTATTTCTCTACAAAAAATGTCTAATACATTTTATTTAAACAAATTTAATCGAAATTATATTTATTATTTTTTTTACTTTTGAGGAACTATTTACTCCATAAATCTCAAACCGGTGTAATAAAAATAAATATAGTATTAATAATCCATTTGACTTTTTTTATTTCTGACAATTAAATAATTTCTTTTTTTTATTTAAATTTACGAAATTTTATACTTTAATTAAACAAAAGTCAGTTTTAGCAAGATTATTTTTTTATCGGATCACTACACTACCTATTAAAAAATGAAGCGCAGCTATGAACTGGCTGACTGACACAGCTTTGTCGAAGCGTCTCAAATTACACTCCTGTAGCAAATTAGCAACTTTTAAAGTATAATTTTAACTGTGCAAAATTATTTCAAAATGAAATTTCAATAAACCTTTTTCAGTGTTAATAGTCGTAGTTGTTAAGTTATAATAACTGATATCTCTAAGTATATGTTCAAGGAGTTATATAATCGCGAAATTTGACATTCGTGGATTGTGAAAAATATGTTTTTGGGTCGCGAAAAAAAAGTGGTCCTATTAATCATTGACCTGAAGATGACGGTTCATCCGTCGAAATATATTGTCTCTTTAGTATATATTTTAATGGATTAGTTTTGTTCTCAAAATGTAAATAATTTCATGTTTGAAAATTATTTCGAAAGATTTATTTAATGGACAAATTGAAATATTTAATAATAAAATATGAATTATATTTTTCGTATTTTTCAAAACGGAAACATTTTTTCTTAATCGATCTTTCATCTTTCCGATGAATTTTTCAATGGAATTTCCTTGGTCCAATAACTCTTATTCAAACCTGAAAATATTCCCAAAATAATTTTCGATTAAAATTTTTGTCCCATTGAAAAATTTGTGAATAAAAATTAGTGAAAATAATTCGAGCAAAAAATTCGAATAATAAAAACGATAAAGAAAATGAAAAATATTAAATATTTCGGTAATAATATTTTATCATCGCGTTTGTTTAAATCGAGTGCAATTGCGAGCGTAAACAATTCGATTTATTTTGTCGATAGAGACAAATTGAGATACCGAGAGAGAGAGACGACGAGCGGTTTGAATGACTAATTGACAGAGAGGGGGGTCTGAGGTCGCGCTATCCGCAATTGGCCAAGAGAGGCGGGGCGAGTCAGCTGCTGCAGAAGAGACTGTGCAAGGGGGTGCGTGAATACAGGAGATTGATGATGATGAATTGATTGAGTGAACGAAGAGAGTAAAGAGTGTTTAGAATGATGAATAAATTAATGAGTGAACGTGGCGATTAATTAATTATTAGATAAATAAAATAATTGAATTGATGTATGATTGAATCAATAAATCGATTAATTATGCGAATAATTGAAAGAATGAGAGAAATATTTGAATTAATGGTGTTAAAAGAATAAATAAGTAAATAAAGAGATTTTTAGTTAATTAATGAACGAAGTGATGAATACTTTAATCGATAATTTTGAAATCGTAATTTAAAAAATAAATAAATCATTTGATTAAATGATATTCCATGTCTGATTTTGAATAATAACAGCCACCCTTCAGATAATTTCAAGTCGGAATTATCAATTTTCAGCTTGAGCTTCGAAGATGCCACTTCTTGTCGAACCATTTCATCTTAGCTCCTTATCAAATTTTGCGTGCTTAGGTTGTTTAAAGTGCATACTGTCCTTCTTTATAAATTCCCTTTTGAGAAAAGTCTCTGAATTTTTTAGTATTTTTGATATTGTCCTTCTGTTTATACTCTTCACGAAATTGTTTTGTACACATTCACCCATTTTTTCCCTGCAACATTCTTTTCCGTTACATGATTTATTAACTGAAGCTTCTCGTCATTTATCAAAGAAATGTTTTTTAACACTCAAATTTTCCGATTTGCTAAAATTGTTCATAATGGAAGTGTTGGGCTATTAGTGTTCCTCAACTGAAAAATCAATTACTAACAATCAATAAATTGCTTCACTTTTCAGAATTCGAAATTACAAAACAGTTTATTATTATTTAGGCTTTGAAACAACTTCCAGAGTTTTCTCATGATTTCATCAGACAAATCATCTCGATTTCTTTTCTTGCTTTTTGAGTTGAGAGCTGAATGTTTGCCTTGAAGCAGCCAAGAGTCCACGTACTTTGTGGGATCAAAATATGTTACTGGAGGGCCGACCATTCTGATAAATAAAAGTGCTGAGACTGCATGTGCTGCATGAAAATGTGTCGGATATTTATACTCCGTTACGTCATTATATTACCCAACACCCTTGGGTGTTCTGTACACAATCCCCTGAAGACAGGATGAGAGGGGGAAAGTGCCGGTGGTATCCTGTTGCGAATCTGTAGGTTTGTTTGATTATTCGTCGCAATATCCGCGATTTATGGATATCTTGTAAACATCTTATTCACTCCGTGTGTGAGGCAGCTGCAGTCCTTTATTTATTTCATCCAGCACAATTAAGAATCCACAATTCGAGAATATTTGATCCTTCTCAAATAATCATTAATTTTTGATTCCTTGCTTCACAATTCTCACACTTTCAAACTACTTTAATTTTGTTTATTCTCAAATTATTTGAATCCTAAAAACATACTTTTTTTACTGTTTTCTAAATTAACAATTTAATTTTGCTAGATGAATTGAATTTTTAGTTTGCCAAGTTTGAATAAAGTTTTTACGATTTGGGTAAAGTGATAAAGAACTTTCTTAATTCTCCAAAATTTATCAATTTTTTTCTCTTTCTTTTAAAATAATTTCACTTTTGTTGTTACCCATTAATTCTGTTCAAAAACTTTCATTTGAGTTTCGTTCATCTTTTGAAATATAATTTAACATTCTCATTTAACATTTACTTTTGCACATTTTTCTGAAAAAAACTTAATCCTCTTTTGATATATGCTTTGTCCTTGCTTCTCAAAAAAGATCCTTAATTTATTTTCAGTTAAAATTTTTTTTTCTTCTTTCTAATTTTTGAAATTTTTCATTTTCGAATCATTACCAATTTTTTAATTATTTTTAGACTAAATTTATATTCCTTCAAAGTGATGTGCTCCCCTTTAAAACAACACTTTCGAAAGCTCGGAGCCCCTATCCGCTTTTAATATCAAACGGCCACTCTGTTACAACTCAATCAATTTCAATTCAAGCTTGGGGAGCCAACGCGCCTCCTTTGCTTACATCAACAAGTTGTGTGCACAATGGAGCGCTTTCGGGTTCTTGACCAGTACCGAGGGTGACCGGACTGGTAGCTCAGCTTCTGGAGGGGTTGATTGTTTTATTTTACAGTTATTCAAATTCACTTTGATTTAATTGTACTGGATAATGATACCTTAGAGAAACAAGTGACGATCAGCCCACGTGCCCCTATGCATGCTATGGTCTGCCAGCACCGTCTCTCTAAGTTCTTTACGCAGATCAAAACTCAAATCATATAGTTAAGAATAAGTTCTGCAGTTTTATTCGTAGTTTTATTTTAGAAGGGCATAAACATCATGTTATGCCATATGCAATTTCGAAGAAGAAGATATTCGCAGATCAAATGCCCCAAGTGATAGAAGAAATGACAAGACAAATCCAACCGAAGATTCAAGGATGTCAAGTGTACAAATATTGTACCTCCAAGATACATGAAGGTCAAAAATGCCATGAAGTAATGGCACGATATTACGGTTATGTGCATCGTTGCCGCCAATACTTCATTTGTCCGACATGTGAGAAGATCAATACGGAAGATTACAAGCAATTTTATGACAATCATATGAAACATTTATATTACTTTTCAAATAAGACCAAGAAAGTAATATTTAGATCCCATCAAGAAGAAGAAGAAGAAGAAGAACAAGAGCAAGAACAACAAGAACAACAAGAAGAACAACAACAAGAAGAACGACAACAACAACAACAACAACAACAACAAGAAGAAGAACAACAACAACAACAACAACAACAACAACAACAAAAACAAGAACAACAACAACAACAACAACAACAACAAGAACAACATGAAGAATCCCTAGCTGCCTTGGTTGACCCGACACATGCAACATTAAAACGGAAACAACAAAATACTTTAGATGGTCCAAAAATAAAAAGACGAAGACAGAGGCAAGCAAAAACTGCATTGAAGACGAAAATACGTCAATATCGAATAACGGCGGAAAATCAACATACAATCGTTGATTTTCTAGAGGATGCCAAGGAAGAAACCATGGGGATCCTACAGGACAACATAATTGAAATGAAGGCTCTAAAAGTGAATTTCAAATTAGAGGCCACATATACAAATGTGGATGACAAAATATCAATTACAGCCTTCAAAACGAAAAACCGGACAATTTTAGAAAGTGAGGATATTACAAACTGGATCAGTGAAGAATATGCCAAGTTGATTAAGGAAGCCGATGAATGTCAGCAGAAGAAGAGTGGATGGAGTCTAGCATCCGTAAATGAATTGATAATTCATGTACATAAATACTCCCCAATGAGAAGCAGCTCCTATTTACTTCTCCCCGAATGGATAGTTCAGAAAAATGCATGCATCAATGTCTATAATAATGACAGTATGTGCTTCAAGTATGCCATACTGTCCAAATTTATCAAGGATCAGAAAAATGCCTCAAAAG
>MQRK01254929.1:35058-52815 GCA_001938485.1 Girardia tigrina
GTTTCTCAAAAAAAATAAATTTGTTTAAATATTAGATTTAAACATTTTTTTGTGGTATAATAAAAGTTTTAATGTCTGATATTAATAATTCTGACGAGTTTCCAAGAACCTCTAATAGTGTTAAACAAGGTTTCAATGACATCCATAGTTCATAGCTTCGTTTCGAATAAATCAAAAACAATTTGGGCATTTCAAGCTAATCTGGTTTATAAATTTATTTTTGATGGGTATGAAAACTCTTGTATTGGATAGACAAATCGTTGTCTTAAAACCCGGATTATTGAGCATTCACAATCAAGTTGATCGACTAAGGTTCTGTATCATTGGTTCCATTGTAAAAATAGAATGTCTTCTGTTTCAAAGGATAAGTTTTCTATTTTTTTACAGAAGGGACTTTGAGTCACATTATGAGCGACAGTTCTGTGAATCATTAATAAATATTCAAAATGGACAAATTAAATTCGTTTCAAATCTTCAAATCTTTAATTACACTTTTAAAACATAAACATTTGTTTTTAAAATGAGTATAAAATGAAAGGGATGAACATTATATTTGATATTGTATGTTTCTGTATATTAACTGTATTGGGTGACAGTAAGCTGACTACGTGAAGTCCTCGTTTTCTTTGCACATCAAATCTTTAAATTGTTTGTATTCAGATTGAGATGGAAAGTCCAAGATATTCGTCAATATAAATTTATAATGTCAAAGAATTATTGTTGATTCGTTTGGAATAATTATCTTTATCATAGTTGTTTATAGTATAATAACATCAAGCATAACATGCAATCTTATGTTACTAAAAAACTGGATAACATAATTTAGCAAACCTTCATTTATACATATATCAATTCGTTATTTTAATTAACAATCTTAATATACTCACATATTTCGAGTCATGGACAATCGAATAATTTATTTATATATTCGAAATGTAAATATGTAAACAAAACTTTAGTATTATTCTGAATTACTGATTTTTAGATCCGAGTTTATTTTTATTTGAAATAGTTTTCTAATTATTAATTTATGAAAATATTATTTTGATTTAATTAATTAAAATTAATTTTTTATTAATTTAAAGAATTGAAATGAATTAAACATCTGTTTTAAATTATAATTAATTTTGTTCAAAATAATGTCTAATTACCATTAATGTTAATTGACAAATTTTCATAGAAAATATGCAAATGGAATTTTTATTTGTCAGTTAAAATAATCATAAAATGAGATTTAATTTCTTTTTGTTTTAAATTATTTGTTTTGATTGTTTGATTGATTTTATTTTATTATAAAATTAATATTTTTTGGAATCCTTCTGGTTTTATTTAAAAATAATCATTTTATTTTTAATGTTTTATTTTATGATTATTATTATTAGATTTACTAATATATCTGTAGAAATTTATTACCCATTAAACCTAATTATTCTTCGTTTCCTCATTAAAGAACATTAACCCATTAATCCAAATGCTTCAATAAACTCGAGCACCCTTCACTAACAGAAATGAGCACGTTCGTGTTCATTCATTCATTATTATATTATTAGGGTTTCGAGGAGTGCATGTGAAAAATTTTGATAAAATTTTATGTAGAAAAAATTTAAAATAATTCTTTTGGTAAAATTATTAATTTCAAACAAAATAATATTTAGTTTAACAAATTTTGGAATCTAAAATTAAAAATATTTTAGTCTGTTTTACTTCATCAATTTTCAAGGCTGATGAAAATTACTATATAAACAGCAGCAAATCTAGTTTTAGTTTGCCAAAAAAATTCTCTCATCAAAAAACAAAAGGAAGCAAGTAAACTCATAGAATTATTTTTGTTATTTATTAATCTTTTTAAAATATTATTCTTTTAAACCATAAGTATCCCGTATGGGAGAAGAAGGTTTAATTTAATTTTAAACATTCGTTCGTTTTGGAGATTCACAGTTTTTGGCTGTAATCTGTTAACTCGTACGAAATATTGTTTTGTGTTTGGTGTTCTGTCATCAAGAATTGAATTATTATTATTATTTTTGACTTGTTAATTTTTGTTATTTGAAATAAAGTTTCATAAAAGAATTTGTGTTCATTGTCTATATATTTATGTTGGAAGTCCTTTCTGATTAATTGGAGTCAGATTTAAGATTAAAGATTTCAGATTAAAAATTATAGATTAAAGAATAAAGATTTACGGTTAAAGATTTAAGATTTGTGTTTTAAAAAGTAAACAATTATATTAAAGATTTCTAATACCCAACAATATTAATATAATAAACACGTTCAAATATAACCTTATCAAGAATAAAGTGAGCATATATGACACAATGAAGACATTTAGGAACTCTAACAAGCCAAATTTATTCAAAGGAAAAAATTAAAAAGGACAAATTTTAGCTGCACAAAAGGAAAATTTGTCTCAAGTCAACAGTACATAGCACGGAAAAAACGGAAATCAACGTAAAATTTTGTTCAAGATTAATTGAAAAGTATTACTGTGTGGAACATATGTAAGCTTGATGTTTCCCAACGAGGGCAGGAATTTAAAGAATTTTTGACAGTATGATAAAATCATACTATTTTTATTCGTTTCGTACCAGAGGACTATTCTTTTTTATTTCGGAAAAATAATAGTTGGATATGATTTATAATTATAACTAAAGGTATAAGAAATGGCCTTTTAGTGAGACGAAATTTAGCGGTTTTAAAAACCATTAGATAGACATTGTTGCATCCAAAATTAAGAGAATAGTTGACTGGAACTATTTTTCAAAGAAAAATATAAATGATAGTTCATAAAGTTATTTCAAATATGAAAAAAATCTCCTTTGAATTTATTTTTTTTTCTATTTAATTTATAAATAAGAGCAAGAAAAGGGGAATTACAATTTTTTTAATCATTTTTATTGTAAATTTTTAATTGATTTAAGTATTGTCATCAGGATTACTCACTTGGGCAGCATTCCAGATCAATTGGAATATGGTAAGTATGTAGTCTATTTGAACTCATTTACAAAGTTTAAATAATCATGGATGATTTAAATCTAAATCCTTGAACATAAATATATGTTTACACATAGATTTTGGAAAGAAACATTCACTTTGGAAGTAGAAAGGGAAAATAAATTTCTGTTCATGATGGGAAATATACATATATGTAAGCAAACATACGTTCAAAAAAGGTTACCTAGGGTTTTTACTTTTCTAATAAAAAGAATTAAATTTTATATTACATGAAAAATGATTCTTCTAAATTGGAAATATCCTCCTAATCAAGCCCAATTCCCAATTCCTTTCTAAATGAATTATTTCTGTTTTCTTTCATTAAAAATCAAAAGCAAACAGAACATCATTAATTCGATTTTCATTGTTAAATAAAAAAAAGCGTTGTAATGATTAATCCAAATGTTTTACTCTATTGACTTGTAAATGTTTGATTCTAAAAGTGCAATTAGTTTTTAGACTGGCACAAAATGAATAATATGAACAATAATAATAAAAATATGATCTTTATTTCAGTCAAGTGGAATATTAATTAATATTATTATTAACAAAAAACTCTTTGAATTAAGGACAGTAGCACCGAAAACGTGACATGAGATTTGAATAATCAAGGAAGAAAATCCTTGAAATTGTACACGATTGAAAAACAATCGCAGAGCGAAATAAAGAACCGAAACATGACTCATGAAACAAAACTGGGCAACTGTGACGTAATCGGTTATCGACAAAGCTGTCCAATAAAGAACATTAACTTCATACAAAATCCGTTTGACATACAAACACGAATTGCAGGAAATACTCATGGATTTTTCCTCCGCGCACCATCACCAAGAATGATAATTGCTGATTCATCGAAAATTTATTCCTCATTATATAAATATGTATAAATATATACGAACAAACCGACCCGGGTCATAAAGAATCAAGAGAGAAATAAGCAAAATTATGTGCTAGTAATTATTCACGTGCATATTTTCTCTATTACATCATCTTCTAATAATTAATCAGTTTTTTTTTGGTAATACTTAATCTATTTAAATGTACTAAATTTTACTTTGAACTTATTTAACCTCGAACAAAACAAATTCTTTTACAAGTGTCACAACTCGTTTCTCTCTGTAATATATTTGTTTAATATTAATACACAAAAGTTTCGTTTTTCTTTTGTTTTAAATAAAAATTTTCAAAAAAAAAGAATTTCGAAAATTTTGTTAAACTATAAAATTATTGAATAGAAAAAAACCCTAAAATAAAAGCATCGAATGTGATGTACTATTTCTATTTGTTTAGATCAAAAAAAGGTGCGAAATTTGATCTGACACACGGAATTTAAATAAAATCAAATTAAAATAAAAATGTATTTTTATTAATCAACTGTACATGTGATGCTATTTTATTTTGTTTGAATAATATTAATGTATGCATGAAGTTATTTTATTTCATTTCTGGCCCTCCTTGGTCCAGCGATAAATGTTTCAATTAACCAGTCTCCGCGGGGTTCGACAAGAAAATAGGTTACTCGTTATTCTGAGAAGAATCACTCATTTGGATCTGCAAATGCATCCATACGAAAACAGTATTGGTAAATAAGATCAGTTCCTGTTTAGCAACATTTCCCACATTCCATGATGACACCCATTTTCATTTATATGAAAGTTTAAATAAGCATAATTTCCGCTATATGTCCCAAAAACAATGATTCATTTAATTTAAATATACACTTTATCAAATCATTTTGGTCACCCGCCTCCTTTGTTCGAAAGAAATTTCAAATTATTGATTATTATTCAAACAAATTCAAATTTGTATTACGATCAATAAATTTCTTTTGTTATTGTTCCGATTTGCATTTTTTTTCGTTTTCTTTGTAAAAATAAATATGAAAAAAAAACAAATTAAAAATAACATTTGAAAAATCTTTTTTACATGCATTGACATTTTGGTATAAAGCAACATAGAAAAATTATCGAGGTATGATAAAATAACAAAATTCATGAATGATTAAGCAATTGTTCAATAACTTTTTCTACAGACTCATCAAGATGACTGTAAAAGATAGTTTCAATGATCACCGAGTTCAGTTTTAAAACATTATCAATTGTTTCTCTTATGACTGATATATTCAATTCTCCAATCCCAATTTTCGAATGAATAAACATTTCTATGAGATTCAGATTTTTCTTATTCATTTCATCATGATTTCCTGTTTTTTTTAAAAAAAAAGATTAAAATTATATTTTTTATAAATAAAAAAAATTAAATAAATTTGATTTAAAAAAATTAAAATTCATTTGTTTTAATCGATTGTAATAGTATGCGTCGAAACGACTCTCTCTATCTCTCTCTCGTTATTCTTAATCAAACATAAAAAATACGTGATGATTAAACAATATCATATTACTTTGATTACTAATGTTGTTTCTATTTATGATGTTATTTTTAAAATAACAAAATCGCGTTGATCGACAATTAGAATAATGACCTTCAAAAAAAATTTACAAAAACAAATCTCACAAAAGTATAAAAAAAGTAAAATTAATATTTTCTTTCCCAAAATAAAAATAATATAAAAATATAAAGAAGAGAAATAAACACAATAGAATTTCTATTATTCAGATCAATAGAGAGAGAGAGAGACTCGATTTATGCCTATTAAAACAAGTCCCACTGACTCAACTTTCTTTTCGGGAAGGAACGAGAGAGAATGAGTGTGTGCATGTGTGTATTGACTCGATAAGTCTCATAGACAATGCCGGGAAGAAAATTCTACCTTCATCCTAGTCTGTAATACGGCGTGTCTGTAAAACTAGGACATCTGTCTAGAGTTTATAAATGAAACAAAAAAGTACATCATTTTTAAGTCGCTGGAGATAAATTTGGCCGATTACAATTTTCTACTAGGCAAACCCCTAAAAAAAATTTACTTTGTGTTGTTACCTGATGATGAATTAAGTAGCTTTGTTCGTTGCAGAAATTTCAAACCAGTGCTGCAGATTATCAAAAAAAATTTTTAAGGGGAAATAAAAATTTTATTATCAACTTTTTAAAACAGTATTAGTAATAATAAGAATAACTTTTTTTTTGTTTTTAATAATGAGATTGTTATTCATTAAAAGATTAAAATTATATTTATTTTTTTTTAACGTAAATATTAAAATTTAATTTTATCAACAAATTTTCTAAATGGAATTGATTTAAACAAAAAAAAATCTCTGTGAAAGAATAAAAAAAATCTATAACTTTATTAAATGTTAAATTATTTATCATTAAATTTATCAAATATTCTATGAAAATAAATTAACCGGAAATAATTGACACTATTTTCGTAATGGTAAATCCAAAACCCCCCCCATAAAAAATGTAACTTTTCAAAAAAATATAAAAAAAATGTGAAACCATAATTTCTAATTTTATTTTTGGATCAAATGCCAACTAGGAATGCGATTTGGGAAAAAAAGTATTTATCAATAAATTGTTTGTCACGTAAATCTGTCTGTATTTTTCCCCTCTTAATTGATGAAAAATTACTGAAAATATCCGGAGAAATTCATTATATATTCTCTTTTGAACTCTTATGTAAAATATAAATTCATTAATTTTGTATCATTTTCTCAAACTATTTTCATGCATAAAATATTTTTCGAAATACATTTATTTATTTAAAATTGAAAGACTTTTTAAAATACTACGAAAGAATTGTCTCTAAATTTATAATCGAAAACTGAATTTTTAGCCATTAAAATTATGTTTACTGAAAACAAAATTTATGTGCATTTTTGACAAAAAAATAATGCGGAATTTAAGTGTCATAGATTGTCTTTAAAAAGAAATTTCCCGACAATATATTTATTTATTTTGTCTGAAAATTATATTTCTTTCAATAATTAATTTAGATGAAATTATTGTACGATATTGATAATATATAAATAATTATTTTTATTTAATGAGTACGTTCAATGTCTGAGTCACATGTAACTTATGACTTATTCATATTCTCGATCAAAATAAGAAATAAAACATTTGGGTGATTAAATAAATGTTACAAAAATATAAATAAAATAATAATATAAAAAATTCTTCACCTTTTCACTCCAGAAATAATGCAACATTAAAATTTTCTTCCAAATTTAACTGTTTATTTAAAATTCTTAATTAAAATTAATATCGGAAAATTATTCAATTTTTAAATTTTTTTTCCTTAGAAAAACCTGTCTTATAACCTTTTATTATCGAAGATCCTTATCTTAATAATTATAATTATCATCAAACTACCACATGTACAAATTCTAGAAATATTTCATTATTCATTAAATTATTTTTACCGATTTTATAATTTGAAAAAACCCATTGAAATTTTATTAAAAATAAATTTAGTAGATTTCAAAGTTCAAATGTTAAAATAAAATAATAATGTTATCAGATTTCAAATCTCTAATGATAAATCATTTCGCAATTAATTTATAATTCGGGAAAATAATAAATAAAATTTATAGACATAATTACTAATAATTAATTAATTGTTAATTTAATTATATATATATATATATATATATTTATAACTTTTAAAATAAATACAATTAAAATATTATATAAAAATATAATAATATATATGTATACTGTATTTAAAAGATTTTTTGTTTAATTTAAATTTTTGTATTATTCTAAATAAAAAACACATTTCGCCAATATAATAATTATTATTATAGTAATAATAAATAATAATAATTTCAGAAATTATACAATAATTAACACACAAAAGCCATCATTCAAAAAAACTTTAAAGGGTGATTAAAAGAACAAGATTTACCAGTTAAAAGCAATCCGATTCTTAAATAATCCATCGATACGGAATCCAGATTCAGTTTTTTGATTTGATATAAAATATTATTGAGTTCTTCCAACTGAATTTTATACATTTTCGACATTTTCTTGTTACTCAAAACCGATCTATTGCTAATTCCACTCAACGACGCAATGAACTTCGTGATGCCTTCCATATGGATACTGGACAGCTTCATCAAATGCTCAAACAGATACGTGGCGATAATTCTATGCCAGGTCGATTGGAGCAAATGCAACCGGACATTCAACGACAATTCGGCGAGGTTTTTGTTCGACTGTTCGTTATTCGGATTGATCATCTCAACCATTTCAATCAACCACGAATTGACGATCAGTCGCCCGTACTCGATCTGGTTCTGCGTGTGGATCTGATCGGCGGTTCTCGACAGATCCATCGGTTCTTCACTGAAAGAGTCTGTGGAACAGGAAATTGTCGGCGAATCGACACTTTCTGATAATTTGGAAACGTTAATTTTACAGTTTTTGATGAAATTAATTGTTTTGAGCTCATTGTGTTCTGATATAAACGAATGTTTCCGTTTACGGATATTGGGACCGTTTTCTGGAACCGTATGTGGTGCGGAATACGGCCTCGGAGAGAGACTGATCGGATCAAAATGTTGATCGGAATATGAAATGGTGTTCGCCCTCGGCGGCATCGGCTGGTCTATGTTGATCTGATAGTTTGGACATAGCAGGCTTTTCGGTTTTGATAACGAACAGTCTTCTGTGGATAGTAAATTATAGAGGATACTTGATTCCATGTTGGAAATACATGAATAGGAATTGTTAGAATTGCTTTTCTGATTGTCTAATGTTTGGTTTGATTGTTCGTTCAAATGTTCTTCGAGACGATTAAGTGCTTCTGCTCCTAATCTAAGGAAAAATAAATTAAAAGCCCGTTTTAATAATGTTCAATTAAAAACTTACTTGAAAATAAACATTTGATAATAAAAAAATAATAATAATTGAAAATCGAATAAATAAATTGATTAATTTTGAAGTAAAAAATAAAATTAAGTATTGACTGTGAATTATATATATAAAAATAATAATTATATATATATTTTTATATATCTATCCAAAAATAAAACAATATCAATAAAATTATCAAAATATGCGTTGAACTTTTGTCTTGAAATAGAGTGTTTTGATTGGTCATTTAAATTAAGAAACAGCCAATAAGTTCAAGTGTCCTAGAATTAATTGATGGACACACGTACACCATTTTAACTGTTTGTGTTTGTCCTTTTATTTCTTTACACAATTTTCAAATATGTTCTGAAATACGACATACACACAAACCAACACACCGAGAAAGATCGCTCATAATGCGATTGCAGACAAGTGAACGCGTTTAAGTGTGTGTGTGTGTATACAATTCTGTATACAATAGATTCTGTATTATCGTTGAATAATAATTTTATTATTATTATAGTGCACATTGTAATAAATAGATTTCAATTTGTGTTGATAAAATTAGAATCAAAAATTATTTAAAGTTACAAATTGTTTAATTAAGAGATGTAAACATTCCAATATTCTTGGAATGTAACGTGTAAACGTTAAATATTTCATAATAACGTATATGGTAAAAGATTTTCTTGGTTTAATAATAAAATATTTGCCTTTTAAAAAATATTTTCTTTTAGAAATCTAATTTGTTTCATTAACGATGTGTGATTAATAATTTATTTAAGATCTTTTAATTAAAAATTCTATTCGAAATGAAACAATTTTCAAATCATAAGTGGTTCTTCCTTCTTAAGAGGAACAAAATATGATTAAAAGTTTGAAACTAGATGTTGTAACTATCTACCAGAAACAAGCTAACCGAACCGGAAATGTTTGGTGAACTTGTTTCGTTATCAATACAAAAATAAAAAAAACCAATTTTTTATCGGGATGAAGGCTTTATTCTCAACTATAACAGAAAGAAAAAAAAGATTGCTAAATGTTAAATCACAATTAACAGAAATTGGGTCTGATTGGAGATAACGATAGTTAATATACTTCACTAACTGTTTTGAAGGGTAAATCGTAAATTCGAATAAGATTCTTATTGGTCTTGTTTGTCTAGTATGGATGTACAGGAATTGTTTCGGATTATGACTTGAACGCAACTATAAAACTTGGATTGATGGCTGGACGAAAAAAAATCCACGGAAAAATGTTTATTGTTAAGGTCTTTTAATTAATCAATGTTTTTATTGATTTCTTTTTTAATTCAATTTTAGTTTGCCGTAAAAAATTATTTTTATTTTTGTATCGTCTGGTTTTACACTAGGTTTTCTTCTTCAAAAATACGATATGTATCAACGGATCATTATGATGGTGCTGGCCTCCCGATCGGGCTGTGAAGGCCAGCAGCCGTTTCTCGTGCGGGAAGTATCGGCCGATTCAACATGCTGGCGTCCCGACGGATAGTGGTCATCAGTCCGATTCACTGCGGCATCACGTACCGCATCTCTGGTCCCATACTAACCGGTATCGCTCGAAGCGGCGCATGATCCCGTCGACTCGTCAACCCGCGACCCGAATGCTGCATTGATGCGGTCGCGGAGCTTCGCCGAGATGTGTGAGGCGATGGGGTGTGTGGTTCGGCCGGTCGAGTCCTAGCGGTGCGGATTGCTTTCATTTATTTATACGAATTTGAAGAAAAGTTTTGTGAACAACAAATTACAATTAGACGACATTTATTTCTCCATTCAATTACAAAATTTGAAATTTTTTTACTTATTTTATTACCTAATTTGTTTATTTAAACAACAAAAAATTGTTGATGTTTTTTCGAACACCACAATTATTCAACTGCAACAAACAATAACAATACCTTAAAATAATTTAAATTATTAAATTATCAATTAAAATCAAGTAAAATTAATTGCTTCCTAACTTTCAAATCCGAAAATTCTTAAACACACATTTTTTTCCAAAATATAATTATTTGTTGATGAGGATCGAAACAAGTCCATTGTTAGTTTTAGAGTTACACCATAAGTAAATGAATATCACCAGAAATAAAAAAATATCTACGTCCTGAGAAGTCAAACCTTAATTGGCAAGTTCTCTACCTATGACTATAAAAATCAACTTATTTTCTTTTGATATTCATTGTTCTGATCCCAATGTCATGCACTGTAGACGTTAGAGTTGTCAAAATTTTTCTAAGGTTGTATTATTGGTCAATAATAAGCAAGCAGATCGTAAAGACGCTTTGCTACCATGTGGCAGGATCGTCTGGAAAACTGAGAACATTATCGTATATCAATTAAAAATCAAAGGCTAAAAATGTATAAGCCATTGAAAAGGTTGACGGAAGTCCTCTAATTACTCACTTTGAGTGGTTAGTCGAAATTTGGAATCTAATCATTTTACAAAATCATCTTAAATTTCCATGAATGCTGCTGCGTTTGTGGCAAATGCACGATAATGTTTAACATGACTTGGTTGCAATAAATGAGCGGCGCCATGGAAGTCCCTTCTGATATATATAAAATGACAAATGGTATATTGGGCGACACAAATGTTCCCATTTCCTGATACACGGAATCATCAGCGATGAAAGTTAATTTCGAAAATAATTAAGATATATAGGTTTGAAAACAATCAGAACAAGAAAACCATAACATTTGCGGTAGGCCAAGGGTGAAGCAAAGTCTATATGTTATGGTATTGGAATAATTTGGTTTTTCTGTATATATATATAGTAAAGTAGCAATAATAGTTAAGTAATGAGAAAAATAATTTTTATGGATTTACTAAAAACATAGACAAATAGTTACGTATCCCAAAAGTAATCACCCGCAGCTTGTATAGATGGTTTCATCTGACTATCCAACTTTTATAGCAGTTGTGGAAATCGGTTTACATTAGGTTCTATAACTCGTTCTCAATGACTCGAACCGATCTCTCTTCAGAGGGATTTTAATTTAGGAAACAAATAAAAAATACAGAGTGTTAAATGTGGCGACTATTGAGCCTGGTCAAATATTTTTGTAATGACTTTTAGCATATCAAATTAAATCATATACATATGTATACTATGTATATACAAAACGAAATCCATATTTATATCTATAAATACAAATCGAAATCAAAACATTTTATTTACAAAAACAAAAAATAATTTTCCGAAAATGTTCAATCTAATCATAAAATGACAAAAAAACAGATTTTTTTAGTGTGTTGTGATTTGTGTAATTTAAAAAAAAGATTGTTACTGAAATAAAGATTTCTAATACCATTTGAATTCTTATTACAACAATTCCCAGATTTTAATTTTGTTACATGTCGGATGATATTTCGAATCAAAAGGATACTTCAGTAATATATGCTTCATTGTCCGTCGAGGTGTCGCCGATAACTTTGATATGATATTTGGTTTAGATAGCGCTTTGTGAGTAGGACCATTATCATGATGCAAATGCATTTTTTACACGTGGAGCTCATAATCGTAACCTCCTTAAAAATAACAGATGGCTAATTGGTTGACAGTCCAGAACGAACTCTTTATTAATGACTCTTTTATAGTCATCATTACGTACTTTCTTTGGTGATGATTGATATCGCCATTCCTTACTTTATCTTTTTGTTGGAATGCCATATGTAAAAACGGTTTTAAAGGTTTTCCGTGAATTGTCAGAGATTTGTATAGATTTTAATCCAGCGTTAATACTACTCTTTCGTCAGATGTCTTGAAACCAATTTGATACAATTCTAAAATCTCATTGTTGATGCCAAACATGTCCCAACTGATAAAAATCGATCATTGTTAATAAACTTGTTTCTGTATTTAAATAATTTCCGGAGTTCTCGTACCCAGTTTAACCGAAAATTAGATGTAATCCCTTGTTCAACGAAATTGTCTCAAATTTTGTGACACATCTTCAGCTTAATTACACAAGTCGTAGCAGATAATTGTTAACTTTAGGTTGTTTATAAAATAACTTAAAATCGATATTTTATCAATGAAGTTTATTACTAAATACTTATTCCTTAGAAAGTTATACTTTCCCAATGGGAATATGGGTAAAGATTTGTCCGCGTCTACCACTAAGTAGTTGTTATATTAGATTTAAGTCTGTACCATATTTATCGTTTTTTTACTTATAGGAAGGCAATCAATAAGAATTTCGATATTTCGTAATTGATAATTATTTGATGAATTAGAAAAAAACAACTCGATTTCAGTACGACTAACAACCAAGGTAAATATGTTCTACTTTTCTTTTCTATCCATTGGTCTGTGGAATTAGATAAGGAAATTCCCGAGTTCTTTTTTCATGATTCTATGACATTACTATTGATGATAGAGATATTTTGATAAATAACTTCAAACTTTTATCTACAGACATTTTGTATTACTTCAGATCATATAGACACATACATTCAGGTACAAAAGTTTGTGAACGCTTGTTGTGAAATTGTCTTTTGCACCCAACTACAATTATATTGACAGAAGCACACCAAAATACAAAGATTTTATTAGAACGTTACAATAAGACACAAATTTATCTAAACTTGTCATAACTGGCATATAAACCACGAAAAACCAGTGTATATTTAGTATTTTGTGTATTTACCCTTATTTTTGAGAACAGAACGAATTCGGTCAGGCATCGAACGGCATAATTTTTTAAAATAGTCTGGTGACACTTTTTGAGTCCAAACAGTTTCCACTGCTTTGATCATGTCCTGCGAGGAATTTGGGTGCATAGCAGCAATCTGTTTCTTCACCTTAACATGCAGTGCAACAACAAAAAGCAGTATAGAACAAGCGTTCACAAACTTTTGCACCTGACTGTATATATCATACATATAAGTATAATAAATAAGATGCAATAGTGCTTATTGTGCAATACATGTTTCAACATAATTGCATTCTCTGTCGGTACAAAGTTTGAAAATTACAAGTCATTTTTATGGCACATTTCCATTTTTAATATGTAACTGTCCCAAATAGATAGAGGCACTAGCGCGATTGTTCCCATTGTTCATCACATAATCCTTGGTTGGAATCTACCAAGATACAAATCATTTCATACTATGCGATTTTATAATCCCAATTCATTAGACTTCACATCTACATATTGCATTAATTTAATATTATGATAATCGATTATAAAATTTTCAAGAGAAAAACGGACTATGTCCTTCATTTAATTTGAAATTAATAATCATTGTTATTTGAGTAAAAATATTTTAATTAACTTTTTTTGTCAAAAATCTGACATAATTTTCTCAATAATATTTCCACATTTACTACCTACTTAAAAAACTGAAACTATTTTATGAAATAATAATTATTATTGATTAAGAGTATTCAATTTTATTTTTAAATATTAATAAAAAGCCTTATTAATAATTTTCTTATTTTGGTCTTTTTCACTAAATTTGGTTTGTCTTAATTAGTTTTGATGAGACAATCACAGGTTTTAGCAAGTTTAGATATCGATAAAATGAAGCATGACCAATCACATTTATTGTACAGTAAATTATAGAATAAGAATTTATCATAAAAACTCTATTATTGTAATTGAGTGTTGTTAATTTTTTAATTTTCGAAAATATGAATTTTGTTTTTTTTAAATTTCGAATTATAATCGAAATTAAAAAAAATAACGGAAAATAAAATTTAAAAAATGAAAAATTAAAATGAAAATTTGCTTAAATAACAAATTTAACCTTTTGTAGTTTTGAATAAATTTTGAAAGTCTGGATTTCTTTTTGATTTAGAATGAAAGCGAATTCCCGACCTAACAATTATTAATAGAATTATTTGTCTTTAATAAAATACGATTGTTAAAGTTATTCAAAATGATGATCCTATAATTCCTTCTAATCAATCGCAACCATCAAGCATTGAAAGATTCTTCTATTTTATTGATTGAAATGCTTAAAAATAATCAATTAAAAACGATTTACAACTTTAGTAACAGATAGTAATTACATAAGATAAAACTAAATATTTTTGTTAATTATTTTTTTCAGTAACAAATTAATCTAATAATTTTTTTATCGATACCTAAACTTACTAAATGAAAAAAACCAATATATTTTTCTTTTATTTTTAAAAAATTTACGAAAACTACGATATCATACTCTACAATGTAGAGTATACATGATATGTATAAACTTGTTTATACCATAAGTCATGGACCATCTTACATAAGGGGTTTGAGGCAGAAGGTACATTTTCTCTCCTACTAATAACTTGCAACAATTTGATTTAAAAGAAAATTTAATTTGACAATTTTCTCCAATGATGGAGCCATAACTGCACTAAACTCATCTAGATTAGTAAAAAAATAGATCAAAAGTGATCGAAAGTTTGAATGTAAGTTTTAAGAGTCGACGATAGCATAAATAAACTTCCTCGCTAGTGCTATTAGTTTGTAATTATCATGTAAAATAAGCAAACAAAACTGATTAAAAATATCTAATTTAGTTTTTTATCAAACAAAGTGGATCAAAAGAGCTAATGATGTAAAAAATTTAAAAATTAATTTAAAAAATCAAATTGATTAAAAATAATAAGATCAATTAAAAACTTTTTAATGAATAATTACAAAAAGATTTGAAACTTGATTATAACATAAGTCGTGGACCATACATCTCACATAAAATTAATCTATTTGGACTATCATGTACATAACAAACGTAGAAACGAAAACGTTAAAGGTTTTACGAAGGTACATGTAATGTTTGAGAATGTAAAAAAAATTAAATTAAAAAAAAAATTTAAGTTTGGAAATTTGTGAATTAGTTGATTTGGTTTTTTTAGTGATTGGAAAAATGTAAAAAAAATCATTATTATTATTATGGTTAAAATTATTAAATTATGTATAGAAAATTGTAAATTTTAT
Organism: Girardia tigrina; assembly: GCA_001938485.1. NCBI lineage: Eukaryota > Metazoa > Platyhelminthes > Tricladida > Dugesiidae > Girardia > Girardia tigrina. The sequence goes on from MQRK01254929.1 coordinate 50,760, forward strand.
GCATTGTTTTAATGTATTATTTTATTATTAATATTTTGATATCCAATAAATATTGTAAAATTATTATCGATTTCTTTTCAAGAATAATTCATGAACTGAAATTTAATGTCTAATTTAAAAGAACAGATAACTTTGCCATTTGACTACATTTTTAATGTGGATTATTTTATGAAGATATTCGATGATAATCATGTAAGAATTCCTGATCAGAGATTGCGTATCAAAGAAATTGACGAAATTTCAGTACCTATTAAAAATTGTGAAGACATTCATGATCAATGGAATGAATTAATGAGAATATTCCAAAATTGTGGAAAATCTTCAAGTGATAGATATTTGTTTCTTGGAGATTATGTTGACTGCGGTTCTTATTCATTGGAAACAATATGTGTGTTGTTTGCTTACAAAATTAAATATCTATATAGGATATATTTATCACGCATAAATCACGAATCTAAAACGAGAACAAAATACGACCTGTTGAGCTCTGGGCGAGGCTGCCGCGCTCAAACTGCCGCTCTGCGATCATGTAGTACCAACTTATTTTTAAATTATCGGATTGAACTAAATATAGATATAAAATCCGTTGCATTACTTACGATGGGACGAAACAATATTCTACTTCAGCATAAACAGATTTTTAGATTAGGTAAATGTATAGGAAGTCGATGATTTAAAAAAAAGAGATCTAATATAGAAAAAGGGTGTAAGTTTTGAAATATTTCTTTGAAATATCTTTATTCATTCAGTCACGTTGAGAGCCGAAAGCTAATTATTAACCAGAACAAAACTAGAACTATTAACTAGAACAAAACACGTTTTGTTTGACTTGTAAATTTATTAATTTACATTTATGATACTAACTATTTCAAGAAGAGCTATTGAAACATGTACAGTATGTGTCTTTTACTATATATGGTCGGAATATAATATATAAACAATCTTTTATCTAAAGAACGGTTTCTATAAGGAAGTAATTATGAATTGAATAATTTTTAAAAATAACTCTGATTAGTACTTGTAATATAAATAATAATATCCGCTTATTAATATCTTTCGTTTTATGCGATTGTGTACTTTAAAGAAAAGTAATTACGAATAAATCTACTAATACAAATAAATTTCATCAATAATTTTGACTTTTTTTATTTATATAAAGCATTTTTTCAAAACGACATGGAAGAGTTTTTACACCATCATTTAATTAAACGTTATCTGAAGGTTTAAAGTCGTAATCAATACATAAAATTAAATTATTTATCCTTTTTTATTAAAAAAAATTTAAAATGAGCATGCGAAAGAGCAATTTGACCAAATTCGAGGATAATTCAAACAAAAATATTATTAATCTTTCACTTGATTTTTATTTTTGAAGTAAAATTGTTTAAATTTCGATTAATAATTCAAAATTGGTTGTTTTTAGTCATAGGAAAAAGTTTTTTCTTTCCCGTTTTAAAATGGATTTCTCCCAATGGCAATTGATAAAAATAGACATCGGTTTTCATGATTTATAATCCGTGCCAAATGTACATTTCGGATAGAAGTGCTGAATCGGATAGATTACAGCGGTGATTAATGTGCGAGAAAATATCGATTAGCACTTTTATGCATCTATTGATAAGCACCATTATTAATATATATATATATATATATATATATATATATATATATATATTTATATATATATATATACATGTATAAACATCTTTCAAGAAATTAATTATTGGACATGTTTTGACGTTTTATACTCAGTCATAAGCAATTCTGATTTACTTTTTGTTAGTTTTAATGGAATGATTATATTTTGAATTATTAAAACAAATAAAAAAATCATTCAATTAAAACTACCAAATATTAAATTATAATTGCTGATGATGGAGTATGAATCTTCGAAACAATAATCAATTTCTTATAAAAAGCTTTAACAAAATATTTTTATTATTATTTTAAACAGTTATTTGTTGAAGCACTTTAAAAATTGGTCATTGGACATGTTTCAGTCATATATATATATATATATATATATATATATATATATATATATATATATATATAT